>QMIH01000900.1:129643-220789 GCA_003987875.1 Clarias batrachus
ATATCTTACTTAAACGCATGCTTTCCTAGCCTTTATTAAGAGCTGAAGCAGTTCTCAATCTATCTGACAGCCACCTAAACAATGTTTACAGTCACACTGGCTGCACAGTATCCACAGGTATGCATTGGAAGTGTCTGCATGCTTATACTCACTGTCTCTGCAGAGTGGCAGCTGTGCTGGTGCTGACGCTCTCTCTGTGTCGTTCTCTGTCCCTCTCATTTTCTGTCGGGTTGGACCCAGTGGAGAGGCCACGGCTAAGGCGTGTATGTGCGTTGACGATACGCCGGTCTCGTGGAGGCACGGGTGGAGGAGGGGGAGGAGGCGCAGGGGCAGATGTGGGGTTAGGGCCTGGCACGTTGTTGTGGCTCTGGATAGGGTACACAGTGGCTGAGTTCTGCAGATGTGAAGGGTGCCCATGTGTCTGGTTGGAGGCCCCTAGTGGTGGTGGTGGTGGGGGTGGACATGGCTGCCTGTCCAGCCGGAGGTCCTTGTTCTCCTGATTGAGGCGGTCCAGCTGCACCTCTAGCTCCTCGATGCGCCGCCTCTGTGTCTCTAGCAACTTCTGCTGGCTTTCGATGATGTTGTTGAGCTCCAACAGGTACTCCACGGCCCGATTGGGGCTCTCCGGGCTGCCCTGGCCCGTGTCCATGCTTAAGGAACCTTGTATCTCTGAACAGCGGTTTACTGTTAGATTGGTAGAGCAGTGGAAGTAAAATAAAAAATCACCCCAAATAGGAGCACTCTCCCCCCCACGTGATGCTAGTGGGGGGGGAGAGAGAGCAAACTAAGTGCTGGTTGTTGGAGAGGAATTTAACAGAGGCACGCTGTTTTACTCTGCTGTTGAATTCCCCTAAAAACAAAAAGAATACTTCCAGTCAAAGTGCCTGAATCGTTTGATGATGCATAAACATAGAAAGAAATAGATGGGAATGTCTGAGTCAGCAGATTCTCACCCGTTCACAGGGTTCACCGTGCAATAACTGAGACTAAGCATCTGTTAAGATAAATGCGGTCCCCCTCTGCAATTTAACGATTCAGCACCTTACCAACATGTCCGATTGCAGCAGCAGAGGGTGATGAAGGAAGCAGAATAGTCGGTGCAATAGTCTTCATCTGTGTCTCCGGCACATACTGACGTCTCCTTTTCCTTCTCCAGCGTGGAGCTGAATGTCAAATGTCGCAGCAGTGCAGATGCTTGCTCGCCACAGAGCCTTCATGACTCATAGCGTGGAGAAGAGGCTGGGAGACATTTTCTCGCTGAGCCATTCCCCTGGAGATTCGGAGAAGAGGAGGGGGGGTTACAAAAGTTGAACCTTTACACCGCAGTGCTAAATTATCTGATGTGCGCATGTCTTAATGGGACCGAGTCAGCTCTGCTCTTCTCTTGCTTCTTCTTCTTCTTACCTTCATGGCCTCTTCACTACTAGATCATTCAAGTCATCTGGGTTAATATGGTCTTGAAGGCATGGAATAGCGCTGAGGGGAATCATCTTAATGTCCAGTTCTGGCAGACTGACTACATGCTCAGCTGGAACAGCTGGATGCTCTGTTCCTCTACTATAACCTACCGGTCACTACACATGACTCCGGCCTGTCTCTCTCTGCACCAACGGTCTCTGCTGATTCGGTTAACGCACTCCAGGCAGTTTGGATGAGGATCCTCCTGTCTTGGCGTTTGCGTTCTTTCGCCTTAGCTCGAATATTCCCCGTTCGCCTCGAAACGGTTCGGACAGACGCACACTGAACGCGGCAAAATACGCAAAATATCGTCGTCAGTCATCCCCGAAGCTCCTTGGCGCTTTCCGAACGCTTATTGTTGCATTAGAAAAGCATTGCTGATCCTGTCCTCCTGCATTTCCAGTCATTTTCTCGAGCAGATGGGATTCTCTGCCGGTTTTTATGATGCGTTACGAAGGTGTAACAAGCTATCTTTGTATTCCATTATCAGCTGATCTCTGTTAACACACTCGCCTAGTTATTGCCGCTATATGAATTCAGTACAGTCAGTAAGTAGCAAACGCGAGCATTTCCCCCCAACTTCGCCTTGGTGTGTATTTATTGATGAGTCGCTCCCAGCTGCTCAGGCGTCACACACAGCGAGCACAGCAGGCTGGACGCGATTCATTTCAGCAGTGTCTCACAAAGCCAACGCACAGTAACGAATTCGCCCCGGCTGAGCAGTCCTTCTGTGCACTGTACTCCCGGTCTGCGCTGCACCTGCCGCCTGTTTCCGCCATTCAGCCTCCACCGCAGTGTCCACGCTGTCCACATGCGTCAACGCCACGGTCTCTCCTCCCAACCTACCTCTTCTCCACCGTATTGCCCGTTTCCCAGCGGGTTCAAATTCACATTCACGTCCCACTCTCAGAGTAAACAAACATTCCCCATTAGCTGAAGTTCTGACGTCGGTAATGTCTAGAACGGCTAGCTCTAAAAAGAAATAATTATCAAATTACACCGAAACTGGGCGCTCGGTGACCGCCATCTTGGATCCAAAAAGCCGTTTGACTCGGCGCTGAAATTTCTCCTCGCGCAGAGCCGCAATGAACACAGCGGCACGCGTACACGCGCATGCACTCACTCACACGCGCGCGCACTCACTCACACGCTCCACTCAAGATGCGAGATGCGTGCTGCACTGATTCTGCAGAAAGAGAAGGCAGTGCAGTGTGAGCTGCAGCTTTGACCAGTACCTCAACCCAATCTAAGTCTGAGCTAGATTTATTTCTTTTGAATTACTCATTTGAGCTAAGTATAAAAGTTGTTACCTCACAAGTTTTGTCTCGTGCCCTTTAAACTTGAGCGTTTTTTTTTTTTGCTTCCATGAAAGATTTTCTTCATGGTGACTACTGTAAAAGTTCAGCCGTTATAGACCACCAAAAGTCGTTTTAAAGTAATTAACCACCTGAATAATAAGCAGTCTGATGGCCAGGTGTAGCCTGTTTCTTAATCATGCTATGACAGAATGAAGTAAATCAAAAATCTGGTGTTGATTCCAAGTGTTGAATTTGGTACAGTAGCTGTTCATGGGAACTCTGAACATGTGACCCAGAGAGGTTCCAATTCAAGTGAAGGAGAACCTCCTCTAAAAAGGATATTTTGGAAAAACAGCAGGAACGTTACAAGAACTTCGTGCATTTTTAAAAAGAAGGAATGTAGTGACAAACTCAGTGACACTAAACGACAGAAAATTCAAGTGAATGATCGGAGAAGTCTTCCCTTGGTGAAAACATCTAGCCAAGTCAAGAACACCTAGGCATACAGTATGTAAAAGCCTACAAGCAGGAGATGCCTTTATTAATATAAATTCAAAGGGTTTACATCAAGGTGCATCAAGGCACTACTTGTAGCATTCAAAAACAAAAAGAAAAGGAAAAAAAAGTTTGGCCAGTCCAGATGTAAGGTTAACTTATACCTCAATATTTTAAGAAGAATATGGAAAAGTAAAGGTAGGCTTATGTGACTAAACAGACCACATTATCTGTCAAATATGAGGAAGGGCGTGTTATGGCATAAGCATACTGTATATGTTGACCAGTGGAACTGGGTTACTATTATTTAATGCAGAAGTATGTTATACTGCCTTCACAGATGCACTCAAAAGCTGCAAAACTGACAAGACTGTTAACAGATAATGACTCAAAATGTGCAGTGAAAGCAAAGAAATTTAATGTTCTAAAAGGCCTGAGTCAATCGTCTGACTTTACCCTAATTGAGTACTCTTTTTACTCACTGAAGAAAAATTTAAGAAAAACCCACAAACAGGTGGCACAGTGGCTTAATGGTTAGCACTGTTGCCCTGCACGTCCAGGTTCGAATCCCAGCCAGGTTGGAATCCCTGCCTCTGTGTACATGGAGACTGCATGGGTACTCCGAAGGAAAGGCATGAAAATTATGCTAATTGGCTTTCCCAAATTGCCCATATTGTGTGAATGAGTGTGTGACTATATGTGTATTATGATTGACAAACTGTCCAGGATGTATCCTGCCCCATGACATAAGTCTTCTGGGATAGGCTCTAGCTTGAGGGAGGAAACTCAGCATTCGGTGATGTCCATGAGTTTGAGACCAAATACACAAAGATCTGCCTGTGGTTCTGAGTGAAAAATGGTAGTGAAGCTCTAATGATAGCTCATGGAAAATGGCTAAATACTCTACTGTTTACTCACTTAATAGAATTGAGTTTTGCCATTATGGAATATGTTAAAGTTTACTTCGCTATTATATAATTTGAGATGAGCAGCTTGAATTAATCTTCACACTTGTCCTTCTTTGTAGTTTATTGAGATACAGTAGCACAATGTCTTGTCACCTGCTTTCCTCAACACATTCCACATAACTAATGACAAATATGTGTTTGTATGTTAAAATGAAGGACAAAAATGTTCCTTTGTTCACATCTGAGAATAATACTATCCAATGTGTGTTTATGTAACATTTTGAATACGGGCAGAATGGAGAGTGTGAGCGAGAGAATGATGAAGAGAGCAATACATTTTTGATACACCCACACAATGGCCTTAATTATTCAGCTGCAGCAAAAAAGGAGTCTCGTTGATTCGTTTTAATGTCCTTTCTCTGTGTTTGTTCATCTGGCTGTCCATCTGGCAGTCAGTCTGTCTGTCTGTCTCTATGTCTCCCTGGGTAGAACTGGAAGGGCAAATGTGACAATCTCTTCACCAGAATCTATTAAATACTTCTCAACAGAGAAATAAGTTGGCTTGTTCTACTATTACTATCAGTCTTCCCAGTCACTTTTATTTTAGGGTAACTTCCTTGCCTTTATGTATTAATTTATAAGGAGAGACTTTAAAATTTAATGTCGTTCTCGAATTATTCAATTGCTCGATATGTGCTTAACACTGTGGCAGCAGTCATTTGGTTTTTAAATGTATTATACATGTAGAGGAAATATCAAAGGAAAGAAGAGAGGGGGAATCTATTATCAGCTGTTAAAATAAATAATTGAGTCTAGTATGTGTATAGCAGTAAAATCATGGAAGAAAAAAGGAAAAGATTAGACCTAAAATCTAATCTTGTGAATGGTGCTACAAGCCTGGCATGCCTTTCTTTTGGAATGTTCTTCCATTCTTCTTGGCAGAATCATTCAAGCTGCACCTGGCTGGATGGGCAGCACCGGTGTATAGCCTTTTCCATGTCTCTCCCGAGATACTCTAGTGGGTTTAGGTCTAGATTCTGGCTTGCCCCTACAGGACTTTCACAGAGTTGTTCCGAATCCACTTGTTTGTTTTCTTGGCAATATGCTTCGCATCATTGTTTTATTGAAATGTAAACCGTCACCCCAGAGATCCTGAGCACTCTGGGGAACATTTTTTCACCCAGAATAGCTCTATATTCTGCACTTATTTACTCTCTATACTGACTAGTCTTCCAGTCCTTGTCGTAGAAAACCATACCATGATGCTACCACCACCATGTTTGACTGTAGACATGGTAGTAATGAGGTGATGCACAGTAACTGATTTTCTGGCTCCAAATTGCTTGATGTATTTGTCATCAGACCAGAGGATTTTGCTTCTCTTGGTCTGACAGGCTTTTCAGTTTCTTTTCTTCAGGTTGTCATGTGCCTTTTATTGAGGAATGACTTCTGTTTGGTCATTCTACCATAGGAGGTCAGAGTGATGTAGTGCTCCAGTGATGGTTGTCCTTCTGTAAAGCTTTCCCATGTCCATATTCGAACTCTGGATCTGGATTTATAGTGACCCTTGGGTTCTTGGTTACCTGTCTGACCAAGGCCCTTCATCCCTGATTAATGCTGATTAAAAATTGAGAATGATGAAGGCTACCGTGCCCTTTCAGTGGTTTAGAAATTTTCTTGTATCCTTTCCCAGATCTGTGTATTGATACAATCCAGTCTCAGAAGTCTACAGATAATCCTCTCAACCTCATGGCTTTGTTTTCACTGTGACATACACCATACATTACTATGAGACCTTATATAGACAATATACTTTTCCAATATGTAATTAAAGGCAGGTACACTAGTGCAAAAAGAAAATAGGAACCTATAAAAAGCAGAATTATGTGTCCTTGGCATTTGGCCACAGAGCACACACCTTCATCTTGTGTAAAGATTACAAATGTTATAATAATACATAATGGTGGCAGTGGCATAGCCCGGAGCTGATTACAGTGTGACTGAGTGACACAGGCCCTCCTTATTTCATCTGGAGCATCCACCAGTGCTGTGAATCAAAAGGTCAACATGACATTTCCCTGCTGCTTGACTCCCAGAGCTACCTTGCCAATATTCAACGGGAAAAATGAGTGCACCTTCAACAGGCTGAATGCTATGCTTAAATGAGATAATTAAATACGATAATTAGATTGCAGATGCTAGAACAGGGCCTAAATATTAGGATACCAAATTACTTACCAGCGATGAGATGTGAACATGAAGACCAGGGCAGGCACATACACACCTTTTTAATGTTATTCAAGCATTACCCCTGTACTACTGTTATGTATTATAGCTGCTATGAAAGCATTGCAATATTTTAATAGCATTTTTTCCCCCAGTGTAAATACTACCATATTCGGTGTACATAAAGTTTATATTGTTTGTGTATTTCAATCTCACACCGTTTTAATGGACGTTTTTTTGAAGTTTTCAATTCATAAAAAATGACAAAAAATACTGCCTTATAACAGGAAGAAGGACATGCCTTTGGTAACAGATGCTCTGCAATGTCTGAGAAACTTTACTGGACGATTTAGCATATGCTGCAATAGGAATTTTGCTGCTATGATGAAAGGTAGATCATCAACAGACTGGAGAATTTATATGCGGTTGGCATTTATCAACAAACACAGGAAAAAAATATATTGGTTGAGTTGGTTAAGTGGTTGGAGTTACGAGTTGATACTGAAACTACACATCAATATTCGCATGCACATTGTCAGAGTTTTCTGTTTCCCACATAAAAAGAGCCGTTATGACAGCAGATTTAGCGGTCTTTATTTCAGCCCCACTGTCTAACAGATTGATGGTATCAATATTTTTATTCGTTTATTTATATATTGTAATATATATTGTAAGAGGAATACACACAAGTCAGAATCCGAGTACGTTGCAAGGCCATATACACACTATTTTATACTATGGGGCAATTTAGCACCCGGAAATTCTGATTTTATTTCTACCCAGTAAACAGTTCATTCCTATCAGTGAACGGCTAATACTTCCCTCTCCAATTTAAAACATTAAAATAGTCATCTGCATCTTTTCAAACTGCTGCTGATGCTAGAATAACAATGTAATGTAATAATATGTGTGTTTTTTTTTTATTTATTTGGTTGACTAATACTTTAAGTGTAAAAAAAAAACATATTGCTAAAATAAAATACATTTCTAGCTATTCGCATGATAATTAAAACTAACATTATTCATGCAACATACTGTACTCTACTAGACTCCTGTTACAGTATATTTTACTTAAACGCTTTCATCTTCTCATTCAGTGCATTAGCTGTTCTTTTTAATTGTGTAATTTTAAATAGTCTGTTGCTGATCTTATTTGAGCTGGAGGAAAAAATATGCTTCTTCATATTCATTATCCTCCCAGGCTTAACAGGAACTCCCTGTGATTAAAGCTTGTGGTCTAAAGATGACTAAAAATACCTTTACACCAGAGAAATCTGGCAATGTCCAATGTCAATGTAAACTATGTATTGGCAATCTGGATAATCTGAATGGGCTGTCCAAGAGATCATCTTTAGTACCTGTGTTTTATTACACTGAATAAGAGTAACATTCAATGCATAAATATTTAATTATGAATACAACCCATAGTGAAGGTAATAAAGGAAGCGCATCGATTTTAAAATTGCATGGCTTAGTTTGATTGTTTGCTTTCTGCTACTGCAACCATTATACTCCATCTCTATAACACTAATCTGTCTGGAAGGCTTAGATACATGAAGCTGCTGCTGAAGGAAATATGTGGAACTTCAAATATGCTGAACTCAATGGAACTAGAATCGGAGTCATATGTTGCACGCAGATCAAACCGAAATAATTCTGGCCATAAATATCGTTAACAAAAAGTGCATTTGATATCCCGTTTAAAAATTCGGTGGTGGACCGTTGATACAGTACTTGAGTAGTGATGTAAAGCTTGATGGACCAACCTCAAACTGTTTCGTCGCAACAGAAGGTCAATACAGCTAGGCTAATCCTGATGATCCCACAGCTATAAATGGCTGTAAGCTAAGGGAGCAAAATTGGCCCTGCGCTCACTCACACTCTCATAACACTCCATCACTGGCCAATCATGGGTGTCTGTGAGCTCATTTATGTAAAAGAGGACAGATGGGGCTTTTCGCCACATGTTGCAGTTGCCTCAAAGTGAAGGAAGTACATGTTATCCTTCACTTTCCCCAATTGGTAACTGTCGTATGATAGTAGAGAGCTGGCTGACTGGAGGGAATTGACCGGTGACCAGATTGGTGGGAAAATAAACAAATACCTGTTGACGATGGTAATTTAAAATTCAAAGGTTTTTGGATATAAAATATATGGCTTTCAAATGAAACTATTACGCTTCATCTTAACATATCCCAGATTTGTTTCCCCCAGATTTTATACACAACATTTCAGCCCTCCATTCCTTCTAATCAGGGTCTAAGAAACTGCCGACAAGGGTGAAATTTTCCAGTACAGTCCCCGTCCATTTTGTCCGCCCCCTTATTTCAGAGTTAGCATAGCAGAGCATGGAGAGTGTAATTAGTGAGCGCAATTAAGAGAATGTACACGATTCCCCAGAGGAGGCCACAGACAAAGCTGACAATGTGTAGCGTAAGTGTGATCATCAGTGGTACAAATGTGTTTTGATGTATGCTAATGTCTGTGCTTAGGGAAGTGAGGCTGGAAGGGCTGTTGGAGTGGAAGGGGAGTGAGTGTGGGAAGCAAGCACTGGAAAGTCTCCAAAGAGAGAAGGAGTTATTACGAGGCTTAAAGGAATAAGCCAACATTAAACCACAGAGAAATGCATAGATACAGTATATACATGTACAGTAAATACACAGCGGATACAGTTTGGAGCGACGTCCTGATCCAGGGACGATCTGTGTTGTTCCAAAACCCTTCCTTTAAAGCCTTTAAAATAACGAATGAGCTAATCATGAGTTAATCAAAAGGATCACAGATGATCAAAGTCAAATGCCTTTTTAGGAGGCGGGTGGTCCTTTCACAAATCGGTATTTTTGGCATATACTGGAACATGTTGGTGTTATATCTCATCCTTGGATGCTAAGAGTAAATACAGCTGGATAAAGCAAAAACTGTGTGTTCATTTCAGGCTACAAAGCAACAAAACGTGATTATTTTAAAGGGTTTGATTCTTTCCTATAGTTACTGTACAGCTTCGGATAGTCAATGATATCTGGAGTCTTCAAAAAGAGCTGAATGTGTGCAAATCATAGAAACCAGGCAGCGTTATTTTGCTGCCTCTGACATGATTGATGTTGTGTGTTGAAATAATAAATAGTACAAGGTAATATGAAAATTGTGCTAAATAAAAATGCCAGAAAGGAAGTAAAACATGTGTCAAACACAATGCCGGCTTGCTTGGGTGAGCTTGTAAAAATAGTAGTGACACAGTAGATGCACACTCTTGCTCAACCTGTGCACACTAGACGGAATTTACAACAGTTCCCCAGCATAGTGATCTCCACTGCACAACATGCACACAGACATCTCACACGGCTTATGTAAAACTGACAAACAGTAATATTTGTCTTTTTTTTATTATTATATATATATATTTAAATGGTAAAATGTAAACTGTTGTATATAAGTACTATATACCACAACTGGCTTGATTGTGTTCTGAAAGTGGACAGTGTGATGCACTTGATCTAAGCCTTGATCTAAAATCGATTCAGAAACATCTTTGTGTGTTGTGCTGCCAGTGGCATACTCAAAAATGCATTTCAGCGGAATGAGAAAATATAGAAAATAAGATTAAGATTGTTTCCCTAATATGTACAATCAAATTGATAAATATGATGCATCGTGCATATTATGTGCATCTTGGACAGCAGTAGGAGTTTGATGCGACTAATTTTCTTACTTAAATCATTTAACACACAAATCTACATGCCAGTCAAGGATGCCATGAAAAGACCTCCATGACAATTCCAATGAAAAATAATGAAATTAACATTTGTCATAGGAGCACAGTATCTACATCGCATTAAATCCTTAATGACTTCTCTTCTGCAGTAAACTCCAACAGATAATATTAATTCGATAATTCGAGGTACATTTCATGTCCGTTGATGATCCATATATTTATTCTGAATATTTTCTACAAAGATATCATCTTTACTTATTAAAGGAAAGCATATTATAATGACACAAATATAAGTGATATATTTGTATACAACATGCATCCTATGCTTCACTTAACTTAAAAATTGTCATAATGTTGCCAAATCGATCATTTTTGCGATGACAGCTTTTGCAGCCGAGGGTTTCTTGGATAATTACTTTTTAAAAATTCATTCCAAAAGTCTAAATAATAAAAAAAAAATATTTTAAATGTATTTTCTCAAAAGTTTCTGCAAAAGTTTTGTCTCCTAGGTTACTCCCTGAGCTCCATCCTGTATCTTGAAAATGATTTGCCCCAGTGCCAAGTGACCACCGTTGACCGATGTCATTCGTCTCTGTGGCATACATTTTAAACATAATGTAGTACGTTTTCTCTTATTTTGACAAATATTTTATCTATAATAGCTCATTTGTCAAAGAGTACATTAATTGTAATTTATAACAGTAATAATGAAATTGAACTCATGGGTTCGCCACAGTAGACCATCCGATCCGCACACACTTTTGGCACAGGTTTTACACTGGATATTCTTCCTGACATAATCCTGCCATCTTATCTTATCTCATCCTGCATGCAGTGGCTGGGTAGTATGGGGTGTGACGACCCACTGATAGCAGGGCTCAAACCCAAATCCAAATCCTCAGTTCCCCAATTCAACAAACTAGAGCCTTACTGTACCTGCCTGAGCTACCACTCCCTTTCCTACCACTCAAATTCTATGTCAAAATAATGAAAATGGCAAATATATTACCCAGTAGTGGACATAATCAGTAAGACAAAAATGGTCAATGTTTGAGCTTTACAACTAGCAGATGTTACACTAAGCAGTAATTTAAAAGAATATTGTTTTTGCATTTTTTACTTACTGTATGTTAAATGTACCACAAATAATAGGATGACTCAGCAGCTTCACTGGCTCTCACCTCTCGATCTCTGTGCGTATAGTGTAGCTATCTGGACAGTAGCGTTCACACAAAACAGACAAAATCCATTATAGCAACTGGTTGATCCAGTTTCTTATCACAGCAGCAGGTTACCAATTAAATGTGATTAAATAAAGAAATGCATTCTGGTATGACGTGACATCAGCATAGTACAACTGTTACTATATGTGACCATAGACATGAGTACTGAAGATATCACAGCCCTGCTGATATCAGCATAGCAGGTGTGATATTGCTTTAATACAACAGCTCCACACCATTTATTATCAGTAGAATAGGATTTGTTTGTCTGTTTACCAAGTTATTTGGCTCCGCCTTCACATATCCTTGTGAGACTGGTGACCAACAGTTAGTGTAATGAACATAGTGAAAGTAAGTACCACATTAGTTCCACTTATTCTGATTATATCAGCTCTGTTAACTCCTAGAACCAGGTTCTAGGGCTGAATTGTGTCAAGTAGAAAACTAGTGCACTAGGATATACAGTACAAGCCCTTCTCGCACACACCAAGAAGAGTTTTGATTATGGGCTCGAGAATGATTTGGGATTCAGCCTCGTGTTAGAAGCTAGTTAGCTTTGGAGCTTGCTTAAGGCGTAAAACGGATGGATGAGAGTGTTATCACTTGCTTCTCTGATTGCTTTTCAATATGGGTTTTGGCTGCTGCTCTCCTGTCACCAAACTGCCCTACTTTCACCCATGCTGATAACCAACAGTTAGTGTAATTATCGGTTATTAGAACACCTGGGACGCGGTGTTCCACCTGAATTATTCATATTGTTAAACAGTGCTGTTGTTGTCTATTATCACCACTCGTGGAATGCCTCTCATCCAATCGCATTACCTGATCAAAACGAACTGTTGTATAGTAAAGCAACATCACATGAGATGGAGTGCTGTTGTACTGAATATCAGAACAGCTGTGATATCATTGGCACGAGGGCCCATCCCACTTGGTGAGTCTAATTAAGAAAGTGAAATAATTTTAAATTCTTACCGGTACCACGTTGCCAAAGGCTGGGGAGAATAAACCATACATATAAGATTTACTTGTATTTATATTTCCACTTCGAATATCAGTCAACTTCTGGGTTCTAGGGTTAAACTGAAATCTACAGAAGTGCCCTAACGTGTACAATCACTTGTTCCACACACAAAGCACTACTCTTAATCAGGATGTAAAAATGTAAGAGCTTTCATTTGCCCAGATGAGCAGCAAGTGAACTAGCAAAAATCTTTGTGAACCGAGTTTTAAATGAGAGACCGTGTTTGGAAAAATTATCTTTTCATCTAAATCCATGAACATTTTAGTTCTGACTGCAATGGATTGTGCACACATCAAGTATAATTTTCATGATCCAATTCCACTTTTAATAGCATGAGGTTGTCAGTATTTGAACTTATAATTTATTTTTTTTGTACTGTATATTCTTTCTGTTTACAGGTTTGCAGGTGGAGCTAATAGGCTCCAGATAATATCATACCACACTTAAAAACATTCTATAGATAGATTCCTGGGCCAGTAAAGTCAAATAGTGAATATAATCTAATATTTTGATAACAATATATATTTTATATGAACATGAAAGTTATCATTATTTAAATCTGTGGCATACGGTATTTCTTGAAAAACTGACACTATTTTGCTAAAGTTCATATTGTGTATATGTGTGTGTGAACAAGGACTCACGAGCATTTCTTTCTAAAGAGAAGTATCTGATCTCTCTCCGCAGTAACATGACTGATGTGTGGGAGGAAGACTGTATATTGCTTTGTGTGGGAGTCAAACATCTCCCAAGCTGTCCGTTTGTGTGTACGAGTATGAAATTAAACAGATTCAACCTCTCAATGAAATTACAGAGTGGTGAAATTGAGAATGCACGGTCTACTCAAGTAAATGACAATGCTAATAAGAAGAAGCCATGTGCCTGGTCCTGAAAGGATCCTCTAATACAGTATTAGCATTTTAAACCAGTAAGCCTATACAGTACTACGGATAACATGCATTGAATTTCTGGAAAATACTGTATTTCAGAGCTTTCAAAAAATTAAAAAAAAAAAATAGAAATGCACTTTACACCGAGCTAAACTAAACTAAAAAAAACAACAAAAAAAACACTCCAGCATGAAATCAGTGAACACGAGCAACTCCTTTCAGTTTAATCACTTTATTGTGGTAACTGCATGTCATTATTTCATTGTTCATAATTCAAAACTCCCTGTTGATGCATTCAAAAACAATACAATTATCTTCATACATATCAAGAGCAACGAATAAAAACCTGTACATCTGTACTATTAAGTGTCATGTGGACTGCTATGTACACACCCTCGGGTATAGTCAAAGTTCCTGCTGCACAAATGCAGCTTTAGAACAGTGGCTACTTGTTCGGCTTCAAGTCAGGAGGAGGGAATCCGAGACCTGGTTAACAAATAAAAAAGAAAAAAAAGAAAGAAAGAAAGAAAAAAGAAATCTGCCTACATCGTCCTGTATAACTGAAGCAGAAGAAAGAAAACAAAGGAGAGGGCAGTAGTTGTGGAGGAATACATTTATACATTTCTGGCTAAGGCTATAGTAATGACTGTGGTTTAGGATATAACCGGGAACAGTGTGCTATATCAAGCATGCAAGTATTTTAGTCTAATCAAGCCTTTTACATCTTAGAGGTAGTGATGCACCGAAAAAAACAAGTCCTGTCCGAAGCCAAAATGTAGGCTGCACTGGACTGAATAAAACAAAGAAAAAGTGCCAGATATTTTAAAATAGTTTACTTTCTCAACCTTTGCAGGAACTTTGCTTATGCTTTGGAATAAAGAAAGAAAAAAAAAGATATATAAACCAAAGCAATACATTGTGATGAAATAACATCACTGTTCTTTTGCATAGCAGGTAGCATTTAAAAAATCCAGCACTGCAAAGAAACACATGCAAATACAAACATGTATCCATCATTAGCATGTGCCGAGTGAATCAGTAAGTGCTGGAACATAGAATGTAGAGTGTGCGTGTGAAATGGTGCACACGTGATGTTTAAAAATAAATAATAATAATAATAATAATAATAATAATAATAATAATAATAACAACCGATTCAAGGTTTTTAGACTGAATCTACTGTGTTGAGTCAAAAAACTTGATTCATCAAATTCGTTACACGGCCATGTGCACAACGCATTATTAAATTCTCAGCAATAACCACAACAACAAACTGTGTAGAAATAATCTGTTGATGTTCTGTATTCAGTCTTAAAAGTGGAAAATTGTCAGCACCATTCATTTGCAGGTGGTTATGGAAATCTCGGTGCATCCCTACTTTGGGATAGTACTGTATGTTTTTCAACCTCATAACGAATTGGTTTCTTGCCGTACACCCAATGATAACGTGGTTAAATCCTTAAATCTTTGAGCTACTGTAACTTCAAGCCCGATGCATTAAATCACTGTAGCTCTTTAAACCAGCGACACATGGCAAGCGGCACAGCAGCAGTAACGCGCATGTCCGGGCGCAATATATGCCTATTCTGGCTGCAAGCAGCATGCCACTGGAAGCATGTACAAAAGCATGTACACCCCTGCAACGGTTTTGAGTGGCGAATTGTATGAAAACAAGAGCGTTGCAAAAACGGTTCTGCTTTGCCAGCCATGCCCTCTCCTTCAGTCATCTTTCTCCTAGCTGTCCAGCTGCTCCTGCTACTTTTCTAACTACTGTCTACAGAATATACTGTCAATATACATATATATATAGTCTAGTGGGGAAAAGCAATGTGTGTGTGTGTGTTTTTTTTTCTCTGTACAATGGCTGATTCCTTAACAAGGCTAATGTAAGAAATTCAAGTTGAAATTCAAAGCTGAACCTTAACTTTCACATTTTGACATTTCAACTGTCAACACTTACAAAAACATACAAGAACAAAGGCCTTATTCCTTTCTTCAAAGGGAACGAGGATGACATCGTTAATTAGGGTTTCAACAACGCAGTAACACTGCGAGTAGATCGACCTCAGAAGTTATAGTATCAAAACATGGCACCGTTTGTTAAATACAATGATTGGCTCATATTATGGCTCCTTCTTGTAAGACAACCGCAGGTTTGATTTTTTATTTATTTTTTTTTCCTTTTCTTTTTTCCCAACCTACAGTTGAGCTACTGGCTGAAGTAAATGGATAGGTATGGCGATCATTGGGCATGCCGTTTAAAACTTTTCCTCTTGATTGCATACTTCTTTATCTATTGGCACTGTGGCGGACTATCTGCCTTAGCTTTATAGTGAAGGAGGGTGCTAAAGAACGGAGCCTGTTAACATATTTGTTACAAAAAACACTAGGGAGTGACCATGCTAAGCTGCCAAGCTTTCTTTTCAAAGGGAACAAGGGCCACTAAAAAGCATTGCACATTTCACCACATTACATAAAGACAAAAAGGGTGGGGGGGGGAGGGGTAGGGTCGGGACAATTAAAAACAAATATTTCATATAGGGTGATGCTCATAGAGTACATCTAACAGTCATGCAACTTTGAAACATTTTCAATATTTTTTTTTTTTTCAAAGATCACGTTACATCACGGAAGAAGCTGGCACTTTCAGCCTGTTTTTCGTGTGCCAGGGTGTAATGATAAGTTGTTACTGTAAACATACCTTAAAGGATATTATATAGTGTGCTACATATAGTATTTCTGATATGTTTGTGGCTGATAAATCAGACTAAGGTTTATAATATTGTTCTGGTGTAAAGCCTAGATTTTCTGGGATTTCTCTAAATGTACAATAGACTTGCATCTGCTACAGTACTGTCTTTTCTGACATTAAAAATATTACCAAACATTAACATTTTGTTATCCCAATTCAATACAAACATGATGATGCATTTTGCCAAGCTTTGCCCTTTTAGGTATCAAAAAAATATATATATGTATACACATACTGTAGGCTGGATAAAGTCACCATTAGGTCAACAAACTTAAATAGCTGATCAAACTTTACTTTATATTCGTATAATACATATGGACTCCTTTTAACTTGATAAAAGCTCATGACATGCTATCGCATACAGCATGAATAACATGACGTATCCTGCAGATGCATCTAGCAGCGTCATAAATCTCATTAATGCATTGTGAGATAGCTCACTTGGCCTTTTTTCATCAGCTAATTTAAATACTGCTCTATAGTGAGGTTTTTAGGGGTCAAGTTACTTGATGTGTACTATAACTGGAAACGTGAAGAGATGGCCTCTTATTGCTTAGACAGTCAGAGGTAAAGAGAGATGCATAAGCTGGTGCTGCAGTACATCCGACACTAGATGACCTCAGAAAGTCTTCCCTTATGTTCCATGCCAGTCACATCCCAGCAAACCACCGCTTCAATAGTACACAATAGTCCCAATCTTGGCCTCGGTAGAAATAAACAAAAAAAAAAAAGAAAGAAAAAAAAGAAATAAAGAGAGAGAGAGAGAAAAAAAAACAACCTCCGCAATTTTGATCAGTAAGTCTTACAAAATGCATAGAAGACCAGTATCAAAATGCCCTTTTTATCTCCTGAAATGACAGATTAAGACATGAAGCTAGAGAGTGGGTGAGTGAGAGATGTGGTAAAAGCAATCTTGATGCAGACTGGAGGAGGGCGGAGCAAATGAGATCGTATTGGCCTTCGATTTGTTTCTTTTTCTGTGATTTTGAAATGCGCCGGGGATCTGGGATGGCTCCGAAACGCCGATTCTAAATACTGTACGTACGAACATGAGAAACGTGAGAAAACTAAAGCTCTGGGATCCTGAATTGACACCGACATCTTAAGAGAAGTCTAGTGTTTTACGTAAAGGAATATCACATGAGGCACTTGTAATGACTCGCTGACCGGTTGCAGAATGTGTGCAGTATTTTTTTATATATATATATTTTTTTCCTCTGTCTTGTGTACTGAGTCTTGCAAAGGTTTATAGTTCCAGAGGCAGAAGAATGCTTAATTGCACACTCTCTACTTTGCTACTTCATTTAATCTTTTCTTCATTTAATCTTTTTTTTTAAAATTATTATTATATTATATTATCTTATATAGATTCTTTTTTTCTTTTTCTTTTTTGGTAAACACCAGCTAAAGAAGCAGAAGGCACCTGGAGAAGTCTGAGATGGCTCGCTAGCCTCATAATAAAACAGTTCTTTCCCCGTCCTTTCCCCAGCACGGACAGCTAGATTAACACACTCGGTGGGGGAGAGGGTTACAGTCTGGTCACGGAAAAGCAAGCAGCTATTACAGATCTTAAATAAATCTTCCTCTTTTTGTGTCATAGAATCTTAATGCATTCATAAGAAAATAAAATATTAAAATAAGAACAAAAAAAATGTCAAAATGACATAAGGTAAAAAAAAGAACTTGTACATGCTATGAATCACTATGAATACATACACGCGATATGGATTTGCCTTGCAGGTTAGCAACCAATCCGAACCATCCCATGATGGCAGCATGCTCTCTCCTTTTGTTTCACTGGCTTCTAAGTGATGGGAAGTTCAGTCTGCCTGGACTGCAGTCATGGGCACTGGTTGCATTAGAGCGGCTCGTCTTGAGAAAGGTGTGAGTTTATTTTCAAGGTTGAGGAGGGCTGGTGGGATGATGGTGGTGTGCTGGTCTCCAAAAAACATGCGTGTGTGTGTGTGTATTTGTGTGTAAGTAAAAGAGAGAGAGAGAGAGAGAGAGAGAGAGATCAGAGAGAGAGAGAAGGATGTTTACATCCACAGGCCTCCTGAATGTTTGCGCATTCTGTTTCCATCTAAGACCTGAGAGAGTTTACGGGGGCTTGGGATGAGCCATGGGCCTGGGCTGAGGTGTGGGGCAGCGGGGATCTCCTGTGAGTTTCCGAGATCTCTGGAGTCAAGGGACCACTGTGCCCCTGCGAACGAGATGCTAGCTGCAGACACGCTGACTCCTGAAAAGCTAAGTGCAGAGTCGGCGTCTGAAAGGTTGCCTTCATCATCCAGAGACATGAGGAAGGAGAAGGGTGCTTTCTGGATGACCCCAGGGACCTCTTCTGTGCTCTCAGGGTGATTGGTATTGTTATTTTCCTTTTTTCCGGTCTTTTTTCCCTCCTTCTTTTCATCTCTCCCTCTCCTGCCTCTTGAATCTGACCGCTCCCTTTCCTCTTCCTGTTCCCTCACTTCTCTGTCTCGAGTTCCAGCTTTTACTCTACTCCTTCTGCCTCCTGAACTCCTCCTCTTCTCTGTCTCCCTCTTCTCTCTTCGCTTTACATCCTCTTCCTCCTCCTGCTCTTTACTTCTTGGAGCTTTTTTGGTTGTACTCTGGGTTGGTTTCTCTCTCTCTCTCTTCCTCCCTGAGTGGGAGCCCGCTGTGATACTAACCAAGTCACCCGAAGCCTGCTCGATCTCAGGAGCGCCTCTCCTCTCCTCCTCTGCTCCTCCTCGGCTGCTGCCTCTTTTTCTCTGCCCCCTTTGTCTCTCTGCCTCTCTGTCCACCCTTTTCTCAATTGTCCTTGGCAGGGAGAAAGCGACACCACTCTCAACCTTTTCCTCAGCGTGAATGGAGGAGGGGGAGGCTGCTCCACCTTCATGGCCTGAGACAGATAGAGAGGGAGAGAGAGAGAGAGAGAGATAAGTAGATAAAAAAAAAACACACAGACACAGTTGGCCATGTGGGAACTCATGCTATAGTGTCAAAACAAATCGGCATTGTAGACTGGACTGAATGAGAGGTGAATAGACAAATGAGTAAAAAGAAAGCTATGAACTGCTAACATTTATTCATCTGCATTTCACTGTGCTGAAGAGAACCCATTGTATTCACGCAACATATGTTAATAAAAGAAAGGTTTTGTCGGTACATCAGTCAGATCTCGCTTTTTCAGTGATATCTTTACATTTCACACATTGGAGGACCAGAACCCAGTCTCACAAAAATTTCTCTTTGTCTGTCTGTATGTCCGTATGTCAATGGCCTTCTGTATTTCCCTGAAGTTAAACCTGCGCCATAAATAAAATCAAAACATTGAGTAAAAGTGATGTTATGAATTCCGGTTATGTGCCGGATTCAATAATCTACTTTAAAATAAGCTACATGCTCAATATAAAAACACCCGCACCAATAGATGTTATTTAGAAAAGCTGAATATTTTTACTGGGATTACTTAATATTTTTACCGCACTGAAGTGTTATAAATTAATTGAACATGTTTTTTTGTTGTTGTTGATGTTTTCCCCGATTTTCTCCCCAATTCCTCCCCGTCACTAGAGGGCTCCCACATTAAGGCTACTACTTCCACTCAGCCGGGAGGGCCGAAGACTATCACGTATTTCCTCCGAACCGCGTGACGCCAGCCGACCGCACTCGCTCACGCATCGTTGGGGGCGGCGTGACACACTCAGAGCTCACAGACGCCCCTGATTGGCTGTAGAGCCGTGATTAATGTGGGAGCACTAAGTACCTCTCATCCCTCCCCTCTGAGAGAGCTCAGCCAATTCTCTCTAAACATCCATCATAGGGCACACACATACACATACTCACACATTCATTCACACACTAGGGGAAATTTATGATTATGCTAATCTGCATGGCTTTGGACTGTGGGAGGAAACCGGAGTGCCCGGAGGAAACCCACCAAGGGGAGTATATGCAAACTCCATGCACACAGAGTTGGGAATTGAACCTGGCCGGGAATCGAACCCGGACCCTGTAGGCGCAAGGCGACAGTGCTAACCATTAAGCCACCGTGCAGCCACAAAAACAGCTGATAACCTTTATTTAATCAACCAATATTTGAATAAGCATGCATAGAAGATTAGAGATCTGTCAGAGATTCTCACCATAAACAAATGGAGGAAGCATGTAGAACTGGGACTGTTTAACCCTACCCATACCAACCAAGAGAATCACAAGAGAGTGTACATACTATTGCCAAGTCAGCTTTCATTTGCTAGGATATTCAGACATGAAGAGACTGTTCAAGCATGCACAGAAAGTTTGAATATATGGCGAAGGTCAATACTTAGAACGCCTGGCATCAGCCTTGCGATTGGTGTGATTAAAGGTTATGGATGCTTTACCTTCAATTTAAATCAGACCAATTTACTGTTGTGTATTTGAACTCCATGTAATCTTGGGTCATGTTACGTGTTGCACCACGGCACTGGAGAAATTGCATTTTGTTCAAGTGGATATAGGTTTAACAGGAATGACTCATGAAATCTTACATGACGTGATCTATAATATTCAAATTTGGTATAAGCATAATGCATTTCTGCACCCGTGCACTGTTTAAGTAAGTAGTTGAAATGAGTGTGTGTAGAAAATGGAGAAGATGAAGTTGTAAGGTTAACCTTAGTAATCACTTAAGACAATAAGCAGGGAGAAAATGAAAATACACCGATGAGAGAAAACAAATGTGAACCCAAAGAAACCTAAAGTTAAATAAAACAGGCAAAACCAACAGGAACAGCTACCAACCGTGTGTTTTCTGTCCGGCCGATGACATAGAAGCAAGGCTCGCCCTGTTTGGAGTTGGTCATGCAGAGCGATAAGCTGGAAAGCTCCACTGAGGGATAGAAACAGAAAGAAAAAGAGGGAGAGAGAAAGGGAGGGAGGGGATGACAGCCGCATGGGAGACCGATTAAAAAAAAAAAAAAGAGGGAAAAAGAGACAAGACAAAGAAGAATAAGCCCAAAGCATAGTTAGGAAAAGGTGAACAGAAAGTTGCCCATCGTGCTGGAAGTGAACAGAGCGATCCCCCTCCCCAAAAGCTAAGACGAAAGAAGAATTTAGAAGTCCCACAAGCAAAATAAATCAGTCAGCTGTAAAGAAAGCCTACGTGTCCTTTTCCTTACCGTAGTCTGGTACGTATCCATTTCCTCTCTTCAGGACCAGGTGGATGCGGTGCCCTCCTTTGCGGATCTGTTCCACGGCTTGGCCGTGCGTCATGCCTGCTGTGCTGTCCCCGTTAATCTCCACCAGCTGATCACTCACCTATAAGCGTAAGACAGGACTTTCTGAACAATTGACTAAAACGAATGAGCAGACACCACCTGCCTCAAAGATAGGCCATGCTATACTGTGCAGAATTACCCTGTGGGAATCTATTCAACTTAGAGATGTCTTAGAAATGCTCCAGGTTGTATTAAGGATGAGACCCCTAATAGTGCAGGGGGGGGGAAGAAAAAAAAAAAGAAAAAAAAAGAACATGCCAGAAAGGACTTGTGCATGTGTACCTGTATTTTTTGGCTGCGAGATGCTGGACCTCCTTCCATCAGCCCCAACACATAGAGTCCCATGTTATACTCACTCCCCCCTCTCAAACTGAATCCGAATCCAGTTGGACCCCTCTCCAGATCCACACTGTAATACCGCGGGTCCTGCTGGAAGAAGTAGCGTAAGAGCAAAGAAAATGTTTACAGGCGGTGAAAGTTGAATTGGATTATCCCATCAAAACTCCATATTTAAGGAATATCATTCAATCAATATCATATGCTGTTGTAATGAATATCCAAAAACACACTGTATTATCAACAGACACCGATTTGTTTTTTTATTTATCTAGTTATTCTTCTCCGGCAACACATGGAACTAAATAACCGCGACTGGTCGTGCTGGCGACAAACAGTTAGCAAACGAGAGTTAGCATAACTAATAGGGATGAACATTTTAAACTATGTACAGTAGGCAAAAGGTAAGGAGATATTACAACATGGAGGTGATGGAGATTCCTGTAAATCTCGTAATTCTCTTTATATTTTCATTTATTACCACTTAGAATATCAACTCTCTTAATTTCCGAGTCCTGGGGCACATACTGTAAATCCGAAATAGCGTTAAATGGAAAGCTAGTGCACAAGCCTATCCATTGTCCCACACCCCAAGTAGTACCCCTGATCAGGGGTTGGACAGCAATTTAAGGTTTAGCCTTGTGTTAGCTTTGTAACCATAAATAAAAGAATACGAATGGTTCACAGGTGATTTGGAAAAACTTAAAAGCAATTATCAAAACGACATGTATCAAAGTGTTGTTTTTTTAAGATGACATGATGTGTTTTCTTGCTGAAAGTGCTTCCATGACTGGTTATGAATGTGGGTTTTGGCAGGCAGCTACTTTCTCCTCACAGACCTACTTTCACCAATGCTGGTGATCGACAGTCAGTGCAGTTAACTGTTATTAGAACACCTGGGACTGGGAGTTAAACATACAGTAGGTACATATGTGTACCAGTGCTGTTACTGTCTTATCACCGCTCCTGGAATGCCTCTTGTCCAATCAGATTGCTCGGTTGAAACTGTTGTATTATTTTATATTAAAAGGGGCATCGTCATGCTGAAACATGTCCAGACCTCTTAGCTCCAGTGAAGGGAAAGTGTAAGGCTACAGCACACACTGACATCCTGTGTGATATATACAGTATAAACTGTATATAGTGTGCTTCTGCTGTTGTGACAACAGTGCTGGCGAGTGTGACAGTCAGGCGTCCACAACCGTTTGGTTATATTATTATTGAGAGAATTTAAATCTTTTGATTTCAGCAAGACATTTTTAAATACTCGATTCATCAGAGTTTTGCCATACAGTATGTTGGAGTAACAATATCACTGCCAGAGATGGGAACAGGATTAAGGTTATAAAAACAAACAAACCTGATTAAGATAATTAAAAGGTTGGTTCTATAATTGGATTGATTGCTGATTCATTAGAAACTGGTTTTGAGAAAAGGACCAGAAAAAAAAGTACAGACTTCAGTTCATTCGCTGTTTGTTGCAGTGTGTCACGTGCTATACAGAACGATTTAGAGGCTCCTTTGTGCCTAACGTTGTGAAATTGATGAATGAGATCTCTACCGAAGTCTGTAGGATTAAATATTAATTAAAAGCAACCCTCCTTAACCAAAGGTGTTATTTTGATTAAAGTTGTGTTTTGTATTGTATCATGCTTGATTGATGTCCTTAGTGATTAGGGTTTCAATTATTTAAAGTCTTTTGTGATTGTGAAATATGTTGTTGTGCAGGTGACCAAATAAGTTTCTCTTTTTGGGAAGTTATCCATCTATTTACTGAATCTGTCATCATTTCTAGTCACTGCAAAGTCCAAACAGCTTTACAATCATCATGCCAGTATAATATTACTGTACGTATTAGAATGGGGATTAGCAAAATGGCTTAACTCCAACAAGGTAGCCATCCTAGACATCTGCTCTCAGATATGGGAGGGAGATAAAAATGGATCTTCTGGTTATTAAGGGAAAGACAAACAGCTCAGAAAAAAAATAGAAATAAGAATCTTGTCTGGAAATAAAAAAAAAAAGTGAAAATGAGGGCAAGAACAAGGTGAAACAAAACACACAGGAGATTATAAAACTAAATGCACAGAAACTGTTTCTAATTGTTGTTTTTTTATTTAAAAAAAAAAAAGAAAATAGGAGTGAATAATCAGGGAGGCATGTGACCAGATCTTCTAATTTCCTGGAGTTGAAGGGAGGTGTTGTTAATGGCACTGACAGGACATCCGCTCGTTATAAAAGGCAGGTCTCTTGTTAATGAATCTGTAAAATCAAAATCTTTTCTTGTCGCTGAGAAATAAGAGTTGCTAGGTGCCTGGCTGACCGAAATAATATTCACGGCTTCTAAAAAATAATATTGTTCTGATACATGGTATGTATAACGTAAGAAAGTCACCTTTTGTCTGGCTATGTGTCCTTTTCTTAACTTGCTATCTGCATCGACGTCTGTGTACTCAGCCAGGTTGGAGGCATCTGAGTGAGAAAGTGAAAGAACTGTCACAAGGAAAACATAAGCATGAACAAATGATGCTCTGGTGCCCTCTGGAGGACACATTGCTCTATAAAAAGTCAGACAATTTTTAAAATAACATAAAAGTGAAGCATAAAGATTAGATGGAACAGATCAGATCCTGCCAATGCCAATTAAAACATTAATTGTGTTCTCCATTTTCTTTCTGTTCTCTTTGGGACAAAACGATCCATTTTAAAGTTGGAAAAATTTCCAAAAAGTTGGAATACACAGTTATAAAATCTGACACAAACTCTGTACACTTGGTTCAATTTCCTTAATGGAAAAAAACAAAAAACATAATGCTTAAAATCAAATTAAATATTTCACAAATTGGGTCATTTAAGTCTGAAAGCAACAATGAAATTCAAGTATTAAAAATAACAGTTTAAAAGTTACAACAAGTAGGCGATTTCGTTACTTGTCCTGTTCATTCCATTTAACTGTACATTTATGGTATTTTCACAGATGCCCTTATCCATAGCGACTGTCAAAAGTGCCTTTTCAGAAGTCTCCATCAAAAAATAAATCCTGACAATAGGTTACTGACTAAGATGACCATGTAGTTAGGAATGGCTTTTTTAGATGCTTAGATGTCATTAAACGGAACATTACAGTATGACCACCTGCCTAATATTGTGTATTGTATCATGAATTAACCCTTTTGAAACAAAACAGTGATGCACTGTGTGTTCTGACAATTGTCTAATCATAACTATTCAATATTAGGCAGGTGGTCTAATATGATGATGTCATGGCTAATCAGTTCGTTTGAAAACCTACAGTAGGTGGCAGAACACAAAAGAGTCTTGATGCATTCCGTCCTTGTACCGTGAGAGATGGCTGGGCAAGTCGAGAAGCGCTAGTCAGATCAGAGGGTTTGACATTCAAAGTGAGTTGTGTGATGGCCTGGTTTTGGCTTTGTAGGCAAGCATCAACCTCAACGTCTACGCATCTAGATGTAGGCACACACCTGCCATATGCATGGATTTATGTGTCTACTTAAAATAACTGAAATTTCCCCCAAACAAAGCTAACATGTTAAACATAATAATAATGGCACTTCACTTTTCTCCCAGCAAGCATTGTAGTACTGTACCTACTGTGAGTACCAAACAGAACAAGATAGAGAGGCATACTGTTGTTGGTGGTGGTGCGCGGGATGATGGTGAGGCGGAGTGTGTTTCCTGCTCGCCGCAGGATCTGTGCCAGCTCTCTGTGAGGCAGCGTGAGCACAGAACGACCCTCCACTGCCTCTAGATGATCACCCTGCTGGATTTGGCCGCTGCGTGCTGCTGGACTGCCCCTCCGCACGGTCACAAACCTGTGAGAGAACAGTGACGATGCTGGAGAGCAGAAGAAGGAGCAGATAGAGGGTTGGGAAAGGGAGAATTTTGAATTAGTGGTATTCCTGGTCTTCCATTAAATGTTACTTTCAGCATGCTTATGAACTATTTCTGCTTGAAATCAGTAGGAAATATACTGTACAAGCCCTTCAAATAAATTATTAAACGCCTTTAAGATTATAAAACAATTCTCATCATCAATTTTTTCTGGTTCTTTTTAGAGCAAATATGTTTTTATGTGTCTGCAAGAATCAAAGACAATTATGGGCATAACTTACAAAGTTGGGGCCAAAATGATCCATTTTATAATTTTACTCTTGCAGCACAAAGAGGCTAATAAAGCCGTGTCCTTTGCATTTGGACCAGAGTGTCCATCATATTCCCTCCATCTTTCCTTTTGCACTCTTGACCTGAACATGCACTGCTAAGCAGAGAACTGAACATGAGGGTTAATCTGTTGAATGTATCGCACTCTCCCTCGTTCCTGCTTTAAACACATGCATACATAATCAATATTAGGCAAGGATGGTCCAAAATAGTTCCCTCACCCACCAAAGAGGCCACACACAGTGACGGCACTGCTAATAATTCACGAAAGGTTTAATAATAGAATGCAGGCTGTGCGTCTGATTATGCCATCAAGCGTAGCATGGCGCTCACAGTAACTGTATCACAACACGTTTCACACCACTGGATACTTCTTCTGATACCTCTTTTGAACTTTAGATACAAATTTTTTTATTTGTGCTGTGCATGTGTACAAGTGTTGCTGCCTTATTTGTAAGTTGACGCCACTGCAGTGAGGAAGACTGGTGAGAACTTGATCCGAATAAACAATTCAATCTTTCTTTTAAAGGGGAACAATTGTGAGGTGTGACAGTGTAATACAGCATTTCAGCCAGGTGTTAGCACAATGTGGGGTATCACTCGACAAGTTATCACATTTCTGTTTCAGTTCAACAAAAGCAACCTGGCAGTGAAAAGCTGCATGAACATACATAAAAACAGGGAAATAAGAATTCCCTGGTGCAACCAACAACAGATACACATTCTCATATTTACTACTGAGGCTGGGATTTTTTTTTAACTTTAAATAAAAAAAAGGCACAAATACAAACACTGTAACAGTACAAAGAAACTTCGCTGCAACCCAGGAGAAATATAACAGTTCTGGCAAGGTAATGAACGTTCATGAGTTGATAATGAGTTCCTAAAAAAGTACACATTACCAAACTTTGGAAATTATTATTTTTTTTTTGATAAATACTTGAATCAGTTCTGATTTAATCTTGTTCAGATAACACCTGTCTGCTGATCGCCCGATTACTGTATTTGCCTGGCTCTCATTTCTGAGTATTGTCTAACGCAGTGCTTTTAGGAAAGACAGAAAACCTTCACTTGATCTTGCAACATGGTTCATGAACCGGTGCTCATTGCTGAGTTTTGCTAGACTAAATAAAAGAGACTGATTTGTCAGTGATTTGTCTGAGTTGGATTTGTCATGACAATCATGTGTCACTAGATGCGCTCATCCATTTACTGCCGATCTTATAGGTCACATTATCTCCACCGTGCTCGATTTGCCCCGACTTCATGAACACAACCCAAGAATCTTACGGACTGAAAAAAAAAAGAAGGCGGCAAGAAAAAATCCTTAATCCCTTAATAGACGGCACCACAATCTTCAGGTAGGATAAATCCTTAACAAACAAACAAACAAACAAAGAAACAAAAATATAATAATAATAAGCACCCACAGCCTTTTTCTCATGCACCATGTCATTCGGATCACTCATCAATTTACCCTCAGACTGGCAACAAACAAACAAACAAACTCTATGGAACAGTCTGCTACCCAGGCTTTGCAGCAAGACTACAGTACTGTACATCACCTTGCTGTATCTGCAGAATCGTCTTTATTCCCCAAGTGAGAGCAAGGCCTTGTCCCTGCATACTGTAGATTTTTTTATATGAACTGAAACACAGTTACTGAAGCTACCAATACTCCCTTGGTCTTCTACTCCTTTTTTTCCATAACAGGCACATACTGTTATTGCCACCGCTTACCCAAAGTTAGCAAACAACAAGCAACATATCAGTGAGGACTCGACTGTTCTAAAACTGCCGCTATCTGCAAAACCCTCAGTTATTGTTTATTTTTTTCCATGCTCTCCTCTGGCACTATGTTATATCCACATAATGGGCAGAATGAGTCCCAGATGCAAGATTTAACAATTAATTGATTTGTTCCGATTGATCTGCTTGTGCATAGACAAAACCCGCCTGTAGCAAAGACTGTCTCATCTATTTTGTTTCTTTTTGTAACAGAGACGTCTCCTACATGCCTGGGTGTGTGTCATGTGACGGCAAGAGAGGCAACAAGCTTTAATTAATTTATTTATGAATAGTTGTGTTTTTTTTTTAATAAAATTTGCACATACTGTAAAAGTTTGGTTTTATTTTTGTACACAGGTTTTGCATTTTCTACAATGGTCAGTACAGAGGGATTCAAATTGAAGTAAACCTTGCCACAAGTTTAAATTAGGGTTTGATCAGAGAGACAGATGAACAGGGCTGTAGTGGTTTCAAAAAGCAGTGGGTAAACAACAACAACAACAACAACGGAATATTGCTTAGAAAAACAACATGAATTTAAGCTGAAATTTAAGGAATTAAGGAATAAACATAACTGAAGTCCGTAAAGTTAATAATCACCATTAAAAATATAACAATGTAAAACAGTATGAAGAATTATTATTATTATTTTTTTTTTTACATCAACCACCATTCAAAGAACTGAAGCATTTCAAAGCATTGCAAGGAGAAAAAACAATGTAATATTATAAAACCTATAAATCTTATGACTACCTGGCTAACTCTATAATAATGAAAAAGAATATTCACAGCATTTTTTGCTGTTGTTTTTCTACCCTCACTTGGAGTTCAAGGTCTTTTGCCAGGCTCAGCTGGAGAAGGCTTACCATTTGATCACAGTAGACAGTCAAGCTACCGTAAATGTTGTTAAATCGAGCAATATACTGTAGAATACTCTACTGTTTGATCTGGCAAATCAGTATGGATAATCTAAGAGGAAGAACTACAGTAGAAACACATTTAATACATTTAAAGCTGTGTTACCACTAGTCAGAGGTGGGTAAGCAATATATTTTTTTGTTGAGGTGCAGTTCAGGTGTGTTTAGTCCATAAAATTGTCCAAGAATATCCAGTAACTATATAAATATTAGGTCATCATCATTATTATTATTTTGGTTTAATGAAGGCAGATGTAGTAATTATAGATCGGTACATTTAAACACTTGCATGCCAACAGTGGACACTGTGCAAAAACATCTATTTATAAAAAGTCATGTGTTATATATTTTTAACCTAACAAAACAGCCAGATGATGATAATTTAATGAACTACAACAAGGTAGACTGTTCCATTACTTGCTCCTAGTGAAAGGGAAGATATATTGGTCTAATGTTTTATTGCAAGATACACTAACAAGATACAGTAGATACCTTAGATGCATGTGGCGTGTTGGAGAATAATAAATTGCCTGCTCATTTAGGAAAGTCGCCTGCTTCTCTAGACACTTTGACAGTTATCGTGTTAGACCGAAATGTGCATTATTTAGCACACTGTCCATTATTGATAATATTCATACATTATTCATGTCAGTTATACACTGTCTGGCCAAAAAAAAAAACAAGTCACCACCTGGATTTCACTAAGCAAATAGTTCAGAGCCAACCACTGGATAATTACTGCAGTGATTAATATTGTTGAGGTAAATGAGCGTGATGGGAGATCACTTTACTGCTTAGTGAAATCCAATCGTAAAAAAAAAAAAAAAACCTACAAAAAACATCAACAGTGGAACTCCTACAGTATATGCATATGTTTATATATGCACAATGCGAAGAGAACTCAGTGGATTGGGAATAAAAAGTTTCCAGCACACTTTTGATAGGGAGAAGAAAGAATGGACTCTCGAGAAAAGTGGCAGATGAAGTGATATATTGCCCAAATGCCTACTGTATAAGACTGTGGGGGAAGTATTATAATCCTGAGTTGCTTTTGTTGGTCAGATCCATGTTCAGCAACATTATATGCCCAAGAAAGAAGTCAGCCGACTACCTGAATATACTGAATGACCAGTTTTTTCCTTCAATGGATTTTTTTTCCTTCACTGATGCCACAGGCATATTCAATTATGAGTTTGATGCCAAGATTCATTGGGCTCAAATTGTGAAACAGTGGTTCAGGGAGGATGAGATCATTTTCACACATCGATTGGTAGACCTTAAGGAGTCCAGGCCTTAAACTCATTGAGAATCTTTGGAGAAGGCTTTATGCAGCAGTCTGACTCTCCCATCATCAACACAAAACCTTGATTCATTCATAAAAATAAAAAAAAAAATGGCCAAAAATGAATTTCAAATCAACAACATTAATAATAATAATAATTAAATTAATAATAATAATAATAAGAAGAAGAAGAAGAAGAACAACAACATGAATAATAATAATAATACTAATAACATGAATAATACTAATAATAATATGAATAATAATAATAATAATAACATTTTTTTTTTTTTTTGGAATATAAGGATCTTCAACAGTCATGTAATTAGAAAAGTACTAGGTCCAGCTGGCATCCGTGTACCTAACACGACTTCCCCTTGTTGTAACAGTAGCTAATTCTGTTAATAGCCAATTAATTTAAAAGTAAGCCAGAAGACTGATAGCAGTTCTGCAGTTCTACGCTACTTCAAAATATAAAATAGAACAGAAGGCAATAATTAGAATAATGAAACAACCCATTGTCCAGAATTAGCACTGCCCCAGCTTTTACAGAGCTGCTTTGCTTGGGGAAAAAAAAAAGAAGAAAAAAAAAAAAAAAGCACTGCCTCCTTTACCTCAATAGACAACTATTGCGGTATTACAGTTACAGGTCTGAGATCCAGGTTGTAGCCCTCGCTGTGGTGTTAACAGCAAGGTGCATTGTACATGTATGTGGAGTTGTGTTTCAGCCTCCTTTTTATAAGATGGGTGGTGCTTTTACTTTAAAGGCTTTGGATAGGCAACGTGCCAAATATACTTTATTTTACACCAACTGAACTAACTTAAAAAAATTTAAAAAACAAAATCATACCCACTATGATCTTTTGAGAAGATGTATCTTATAATAAACACCCCTGCATATTCCGGCTTAAACAAAAGTTCAAACACTTGAAAACTCCTAAAATATCAGCAAAAAAACAATCCCGAATTCCTGCAGTTAGAAACAATGAGATGAATTTTTCAAAGCTCCTCAGCAACAGTGTTCTCTGTGTACAGTATGCCATGTTTTTCATGGCATGTCCTCAAATGTTCTTAAAAGATATATTTAAGTTCACAGTAAAAATATGTTTCTGTGCCTGGGTTTATATCTTTTGGCTTTGACTAGGATTTCCCTTAGCTGACAGTCAACTAACCATGTTAAAGTGGGTGGCTTTACATATGCTACGGTGCAATATGTTTCTAATAACATATCAGTTCGAGCCAGTGTGTGGTGGAGACAAGTTATGCAATGGTAAGCAACAGTTTCAGCCTGGTAGAGTTTAAAGCAGAAGAAAGATTTATTCTTTTGTCTAACTTGAATAAGGAGTAGTGATAAAGTAGGCCACACCCACACACCCAGGCATGTAGGAGATGTCTCTCCTGAATCTCGGTTTCAAAAAGACACAAAAAGGATGAGACTTGCATTAAATGCTTTTTAGTGTCTATTCAAAGTTGTATTACACCAGTCCTGTACGTTCTTGGACATCATTATAAATCCCATAAAAAAATTAATCATCTGTTCTGAAATCATTTACTGTACAGTACCAGTCAAAATTTGGACAAACATTCTAATTCGATTGTTCTTCCCGATTTATTTTTTTTACATTTTAAAACATCTAAAATATGCGATAATCCTCTTTGATTATGCTCTGTGGAGTGATGTAAATTGGTGATTTTTGAGGCAGGTAACCCTAAATGAACTTATCCTCTTGGTCCTACTTTCCTGGGATGGTCTTCATGAGATCCAGTTTCATCAGGACACTTGATGGTTTTTGCAAATGCACTTGACAATACTGTTCTCCCAAGAACTATTCTAGAACAGCTGACCTTCCTGTCTTAAAATAACAACTGACTTGTTGTTGTTGTTGTTACTTAATTACCTACTTCCATAGTTTCGAAATCTCAAGTATTGTTCTCGAATGTAGAAAATAAATAATGAAACAAAAAAAAAAACACTGAAGGTGTGTAAGGTGAGCAACTGTATGTGTAATGTACTGTACATAAGGTGGTCACATTTCCAAATGCTCAAATTTTAAATGAGCTACCAGAGCCAAAAGGCATTCCTTGTTTGTGTGTGTTTATACTGTGTATGAGTATTATAGTACGTTTCAAAGTGTAGTCAGTGTTTTTGGTAGAAGGGAAACTCAGAAACTCAGAACTTTCTATGGAAGAAACTTCCTGAGCCAAGCCCCATAAACAATGCTTTCTGGACTAGAATGTCGAAATGCTAGTGCAAGACAAGTAACTGACTTGACTGAATTCACAGGTTACATAATTGACAAGAAAGTAAAGATGCCTCTCTGTTTCCAGGCTGTTTGGAAGCCAGTGAGCCACATCTTTTTTTAAAACCCACACTTAAAACCAGCCACAAAGGCAAGAAAACCATCTGATAACATTGCGTCATCTATAACAACACTTTTTCTCCTTAGTAGTTTCTTCGAAGTCGTTCCGAATTGCTTATGAGCCATCGGTGTTGTTCTGTTCAAAAGTGACCGTTGCTTCAAAGCTAACTAACTTCTAACACAAGGCTGTATCCAAATCCCGCTCTAAGCCTGATCAAGGGAATTACTTAATGTGTGGGACAAAAGATTGTATACCCAGGCGCAGTAGATTTCCATTTAATGTTGTTTGTGATTCAACCATTGAACCCAGAAGTTAGCTGATATTCTAAAGTGGAATAAGTGTACATATAAAAGTAATTGTTGTTTTCTGTCCACCACCACCATTTCGCTACAAAGTACAATACGGGTAAGAATTTAAAAGTACTTTTACCCGTTAATTGCACTAACCCGTGGGTCGCCAGCTCCACCAATCACGGTTAATTACTGTAGTTCCCACAGCTGCGGAAAGATTTGTGTCACCCTCATTAATATAGCCGCACACAGCCGTATTGATATTCAGCACAACAGCATTTCTTGTGCGATACTGCTTAACTGAAGAATTAAACACTTAAAAAAAAAAAAACAAGAAAATTTTTACCTTTGAAGAACTTGTGAAAATCTGCTTACTATAATTATGCCTTAATTACGCATGATGACAAACTAAACAGATAACCCTACAAAACATTGCACTATATTAAAAAAGTAATAGTTACAAAATGAAGCACAGGTCTCTCTCTCTCTCTCTCTCTCTCTCTCTCTCTCACAGGATACGTGGGTAGAATATTAACCATCTGTTTAATATGTCACTAAATTAAATTTTCTCCTTCCGAGTACAGAACATGCAAAAATACAGTACTGATCTAGTAATACTACACATCTGTATACATACTGTACTATTACAACCTGTGAACATGATCATCTATCTTGTCCTTTATCCTTGTGAGACCCGGACTCTACTATTATGGACATGTATTTTCACCTTATTGTTCTTTATCTTTATTACTACCCGACAACTATTAACTTATTCAATGACTTTAGACAGAAAGAAGTTTGGCAAAATATATATATACCTAACGGTCCTCATATAAGAACTGCACGATAGCTGTAACAGGTAATGAAGACAGCGATTGTTGCGTACACTACACCATCGTACTGTAAATAGAGCACTCCCCTGCCTGTGCAATGCCAGGCACAGCCAAACAACTTGTTCTTGGGAACATTCTCTTTAAATGAGATCATGCGCACATGAGCACACACTCGATACATTTTTCAGTCTTTTCTGTCTTATATGTGCTACTTTGAACTGCCAGCTCTTGAAAGAATACAGATGATGTGTGGATACTGTAAAAGACATGAAAAGAAGCCAAGGTGCTTAATTCCAGGATAATCATTTGTGTTGAGCTCATTCTTAAACATCATAAATCAATCCATTTAAAGTTAACGTGACTCTTAAAATGTCTAATGGATCATAAGACTCTTGCCTTTTTCTGTCAATGATTTACCCATCACACACACATACAAGCTTGTACGCTGCCAAGTTCTACATGAAGTCTGGTCAAAAGATAACTATTACAAAGGTATTTGGTTAAACTGTTCCACAATTATAATTACCCCCCATAATTCATGAATTTCGAATAATAACAAACAAGCGTATAATTTCAGACTCTTATGGGTTATGCTATATACAGTATGTCTTGTTTAATCATTGCTATATTGTGTGAAACTATGACTATGTCGTTTTGTGAGAAATTCTGCTATGAGTGTGGGTTAATAAAAGCGCTCAAATCCCTCTCTGATGCAAAGGCAAAGAATTAGGCCATTCAGGATTGTAAGTGGCAGCTGGAAATATTTCAGGTATTCAGTTCGGGTTCACCAAAGCTGCACAATTAGAGTTGGGCTGAAATCAAAGAGACCGTAACAATGTAGTGCTGCCTCACAACTCTTACAGCACAATGCATTCTCTCTCTGCACACACAGGCAATGTGTCTGGAAGCAGTGGAATCTGTCTGGTGTATGCACGTCCCAAATGTTCTCATACGCACATACCGTACAGATTTAGGAAAAACAAACACAAAGGGAAAGAACAGGAAAATGCTGAGCAAGGATTGTTAAGGAAAAAAAAAAAACCTGAAAAGAAAACTAGCATTTGAAAAAATACATGGTCATAAAAGTATTGACATTAGTGGAGTATTTACGCTTAGAGTCCTTGACCGATTTCATGGCAGACTGTAGTCGCTCCAACATGGTGAGTCGGTGAAATGTTCGTTGAGTTCAAATCTCCAAAAGATCTAACAAACAATCTTTAAAACGCAGGAAGAAATATCTAGGGCTGTTTCCCCTCCAGCAGAGACAGATGCGGTATTTACTGTTGCACCGTTCGCGCGCAACTGAGAGATGGGGAGTGTGTGAAAGTGAAAGGGGGGGGGGTGAGTGAGAGAAAGTGAGAGAGATAGAGAGAGGGAGAGAGAGAAAGAGAGAGAGACGGGGGGGAAGAACAGTGGACCAGAGGTACTGTAGATACCATGTTGAGAAGGCATGTGCACAAAAAATCATTTTAAACAGAAAAGAAACAAAAAAGTGAAGGCAAGTCGTCATAGTTGCATAGTATATATCTGTGTATGCATACAGTATGTGGTGAGGGGAAAAGAAATTGAGAGACAAAAAGCAGAAGAAGCATAATGTAGCAGCACATTTCAACATCCGCAACATGACTTATGAGGTTACAGGAGTGATACAGTAATAGAGCCATACCTCTTACTGCATGCTTACTTTCAAATCTGTCATAATACCAGGTTTTCTTTACGCATCTGGCACAAAAATAATGACCTGCTGTTTCATATAATGCTTGTACATCACTAAAGGAGATGCCACTTCAGCTATGAAAATCTATTATTATTTATTCTTCTGTCAGGTGCTTCTAACTACATTTAGAGGCAGAATCTAATAGCATATATGTATAAATATGAATGTATTACATTCTAGTATATATAATGCATTTGACTGCTGCCACATTAAGACATACTGTAAATCAGCAATGGTACGGATGTTACTATTAAAGTTGGCAGTCAGTGGATCTTTGATGCACATTGATCAAAGATTGATCATTGACCTGATTCAATCCCACAGAAGTGCTACTTTTTTTTTTTTCTTTCTTTATATCATATAGATGACTGACCATCAGGAGATCTACTGCCCAAGTGCAGAGAAAGTTGTGCACTTCCTGTCCATGCACCAAGCAGGGTATGATCAAGCCATGGGTGTCCCCAACAGGAAACCCAACAACTGCTGCTGCCTTATCGCCTTGGCTTTCATTGAGCTGTTTAAGCAGATAGCAAAAACATGTGGCCTGAATCTCATTGGGCGGCCCACATTCTGACACTGTCCAAGAACTTCTCGCCACTTCTGACCTGAGAAAGAGTACTCTGCAGTGAGTTGACCACAATCCTAGTGTAGCAGTGCCAGTGCTTCCACATACTGCCTCGGAATGAGCGCAAATAGCTGGTTGCAATCACCCAACAGCTCAGAGAGTCCATCATGCAGTATGTAGATACTGAACAAGGAGTGAGATGCTGGATCAATTTATTGTTGGGACAGAAGAGTGGGTCAAGTGCCACTGAATGGAGAGATGTCTCCAACCCTCCTCTTCTCTCTCACTTTATCCCTGTCCCCTCGCCAGATTGGATTTGGTTTCACTCCGCTAGTGATGGGGTTGGACTGTATGTGGACGGGTCTTGCAGAGTGTGGAATGCACTACATTGGCTGGAGAGGCTGGTGGAGAGTCAGTCAGTTTTGGGTCAGCTTAACCCTCCACTCTAAAGTAGTGAATTACAGTATGAACTACCATACTGCTATACAACAAAGTACCAAATTAAACACAGTAACCTGCAGGACGATGTTGGATAACTTGCATAAGAGCTTAACCTTTGCAGGAATTAGGTCAAACCAGATGATGTCAAACCCCTAAAGATATGCTGATGGCTTGCACAACATGGTAAAACTCTCAAGGATTCATCTACGTCCTCCCTTTACATAAGCTTAAACACAGAATACATCATGATGAGTTTGCCAAGCTTTTTTTGTTGCACTTTTTTTGTTATACTACAGTATATTAGCAATATCATACAAATTATATTATTTTTTGAGAAAAATGACAAACACAATCCCACTTTTCAAGCAAAAATGAAAGTAGGTGAAAAGAGTAGATTCATTGTTTGTTTGGCTCATTGGTCATTCCTTTGCTGAATGAGTGAAATAAAGCAGGATTAGGGTGTTACCCTGGGCTTCTTTGCACTAAACCTTTACTGCAGTAAGAAGACAGACTCCGTCCTGGCTGACTTTAGTTTTGATCCAACATGTCAAGTTAATCTACCCTGCTAAGGTTGCTACATTTCAAATGTGGTGTTCTTTTGAACATGGAATGTAGGTCTTAATCAAATAAAGAAAATGCTCTTTGAAGTTTAGCATTTACAGTGTCCTCCACAATTATTGGCACCCCTGGTTAAAATGTGTTCTTTAGCTCAGGTTTGTTCTAAATAACATAGGACCACAATGGAAAAAAGAGGAAAGTCCAACCTTTAATTCAAGTGCATTTATTCAGTGGGAAAAAAAATCCCACATTAAGAAATAATTCTTTTACATCAAATCATGGGTGCCACAATTATTAGCACCCCTGATGCTTAATACTTTGTACAACCCCCTTTTGCCAACAAAACAGCACCTAATCTTCTCTTATAATGTTTCACAAGATTAGAGAACACCGAAAGAGGGATCTTCGACCATTCCTATTTGCACAATGTCTCTAAATCTTCCAGTGACCTGACTCCTCTCCTCTGCACTCTCCTCTTCAGCTCACTCCACAGGTTTTCAATGGGGTTGAGGTCTGGGGACTGAGATGGCCATGGGAGGAGCTTGATTCTATGTGTGCTGAACCATTGTTGTGTAGATTTGGCCACATGTTTTGGGTCATTATCTTGCTGAAAGACCCAGTGATGACCCATCTTCAACTTTCGGGTAGAGGCCACCAGATTTTGTTTTAAAACGTCCTGGTATTTCAAAGCATTCATGATGCCATGCATCCTAACCAGGTTCCCAGGGTCTCTGGAAGAGAAACAGCCCCACAGCATCACCGATCCTCCCCCATACTTCACAGTGGACATGAGGTGCTTTTCTGCATACTCATCTTTTGTGTTCCACTTAGAGCTTTTTGGCAACAAACACTCTATCTTGGTCTCATCTGACCAAAGAACACGGTTCCAGTTGAAGCCCCAGTACCGCTTAGCAAACTCCAAACGTTTGCGTTTGTGACTGAGAAAAGGTTTTTTCCTTGCATGCCTCCCAAAGAGCTTGTTGGCATGTAGATAGCGTCTGATGGTTGTTTTTGAGACTTTGTGACCCCAAGATGCTATCATATGTTGCAGTTCTTTAACAGTGAGCTTTGGAGAATTTTTTATTTCTCTTACCATCCTCCTCACTGTGCGTGGAGGCAAAATAAACTCCTCGTCCTCGTCCAGGCTTGTTTACTACTGTTCCAGTTTTTAAAACTTCTTAATGATTCTTCTCACAGTAGAATCAGTAGGGCAGGTGCAGGCGGGTGGCTATTTTCTTGTACCCATTGCCTGACTTGTGAAGGTCGACACACATCTGCCTTACTTGAATGGTGTGTTCCTTTGTCTTTCCCATGTTGAAGAGTGAATAAGAGAAATGGCCTCTGTGTCACGTCATATTTATACCCCAGGGAAGCAGGAAGTGATAAATGACTAATTAAATGTTCCTAGATACTCTGATGTAAACTACTGTAGAAATGACAGAAATACTTCAATTACATTTATTTTCTAGGAATTGTTAGGGGGACCAATAATTGTGGAACAGGTTATTTTATTAAAAATAACTATTTGTTAGGCAGGGATTTTTATTTCCCCTTAAAATTCACTTTATATTTTTCTACAATTTTCAGTGTGACAATATGCTTCTGCAATAAAAACTGAATTTATTTTAAAACTTTCAACACATAACCAGGGGTGCCAATAATTATGGAGGGCACTGTATAGGAGTATACCTGGTATATACTGTACATAGTAATTGTCCGATTCTAGTCAGAACCAATTCAAGCATGATGCTTGAAAAAAAAAATGAAAATATTGACACTGGTATTTTTTTTGTCCTTCAGTAAATAAGGCAAAACCAACAGGAATAAATATGACTCTACATCAGTGATAAAAGCCAGTAGTACTTACATCCATTTGATTTGTCCTGTGTGGCGATGACAAAACCAAAACCCTCTCCAGGCCTTCTCCTCAGTTCCACCTCCAAAGATTTGCTAGGCACTGCTCCTCTACCCTCGGGCTGTGTTTTGGACATGGCTCCTGGAGTATTAGAGGAGGGCAGATGGGGACCCTGTACGGCCATGTCCTCAACCCCCATCCAATCCCGAGGCTCCATGGTCAGGGTAACAGGCACGCAGTCCAGAAAGCTGGTACTCTGGACCAAAGGAGGGAGTTCATTGGAGGGTGACTGGGGAGATAAGGTGCTTTGGCTGGTTGTGGGACCATCTGAGGAAGGAGACATCAGATCTGGAGGGCCCTGGGGTGGGGGGACACTGTTGTATGAATTTGAGGTGACAGGAGACGGGACGTTTCCTATAAAGGAGTATAAATAAGAAAATACATACCAAATAGATTTGAGTAGTTTGTTGAAACTGTGAAGGAGTCTGCTTACATACAGTATTTCTCCTGTTTACATGTGGTTATTTAAGTTATACTATGCATCTGGATCATATCATAACAAGATCCATTTACACCCTTTGCACTAGACCACCAACTTTTTGTGGTGTTCTTCTTTGTCAGAACAATTATATAATATCCAGACAAAATGCCAAATGTTTCAGAACACCTGACCATTATATGACCTGTACGTGAGTCTGCAGCTCCGAAGCTGGAAGCGCATAACTGTACAAGATTGTCTTTATAGTCTGTGTCATTACAATTTCCCTTCACTGGAACTACGGATTATAGCCGAAATACTGTATGTTCAGTATGACAATGTCATTGTGCAGGAAAAGTAATGTCCATGAAAACTTGGTTTGAGAAGCTTGCACAGAGCCTTGACCTCAACTCCAATCATCACTTTTGGGAGGAACCTGAACACCGACAGAGCACCAGGTCTCTTCTTCAGACCATCAATGCCTGAACTCACTAATGCGCTTATAGCCGAATAAACAAACCCCAAAAACCACACTTTAAAATCTAGTATTCCAGAGCATTCCCAGAGGAGTGGAGGTTATTATAACAGCAATGTGGGTCTAAATCTGGACTAGGATGTTCAAAAAGCACATAGGTGCTACAGTCTGGTGCCCACAATCCTTTTGCCATATACGGTCTAACAATGTTAAACAATATCATACATAAATAAAAACATGATTATTTAATTTAGTGCAAATTATTTAACAATGGCCATTAAATCAGTGTTTTTATTATGAAAGTTCATGTAATCCCCAGTTTTGCTCTCATCCCTCAAGACCTTCTTCATATTATTAAGTGTAGCAATTTAACAAATCTCTATCCTATAGTAAAATAATATATACTGTATATAGAATGTAGTAGTTGTGTATGCTTACCTCCTCTGTAAACCAGTAAGACCACTTCACCCTGTCTAGTATGCTCCTGCAGCACTCGCTGTACCTGGAAATAAAAAGAAAAATTCCAAATAAATACATTATTATTTAAAAAAAATAAAACTTCAAAAATAAGTTGAAAAAATGTGCAGAAAATGTACGTTTGAAAATATTACAGGCATATAATTTTAAGCAAACATAATAAATGCTTCTTTTCCTATTGTTGTTGTTGGATGGATAAAAATGAGGGGGAAAAATGATAATGAGCATTGTATCAACAGTTTACAGAACATGTTTGCCCACCAAATAACAGTTAATGAAAAACCTACAGCCTAGAATTCTTCTCTACTTGGTCCAGGTTGCCAGAATAGTAATTTGTACACCTCTGCATTACTGTACATATAAATGCACATGCACACTGAATGGCCAAAAAATATTACAGTGCACAATGTGGTGGCTTCAGTTCATGTGTGAAAATGATTCCTCATGCTCCAAAAACCATTCTTTCACAATTTGAATCCTGGAATATGCCTGTTCCATCAGTGAAGAAAAACTCCATGACTTCATTTTATTGCCACATAATGTTGCTGAGCCTAGACCTGATAAACTTAAGCAACCCCAGACCACAACACTGTCTCCAGAGACTATTATAGTGGGCACTCTGCTTGATCAGTTCATCACTTCATGTTTCTTCCCTACATACCATCAGACCACATGACCTTTTCCCATTGCTCCAAAATCCAATTGAACTGAAACATTTTCTTTTTGATTACCCTCACAAACAACTGGTTTTCTTATGGACATACTGTACAGCTGTTTATCCCCAACCCTGGGAGTTCTCATCACATTGTGTGCATATACAGTAGAAATGCACTTACTTTCACTATTAAACATATCTATGGTTTTTAGCATGCAATTTCACCAAGTGTTTAAATGATCTCCATTCATGATTTTTCCCCCGACAACATTTCTTCCACAAAGTTTTGACAAAGTTCTAGAAGAGTTTTTAACCCAGTTTCAATCATTTCAAATCTCCATAGTTGTTTTCTTTGCTTGATGCAGTCTGATAATTTGACCCGTCTGATTTATTTATTTTTTTTGGCCAGGCAGTGTATATTTTTATATTGTAGGAAACTAAAAATGCATTTTCGCTGCGCTGGCTTAAGTTACCTGTGCGAAGCTGAGGCTCTGCACATCAGCGCCGTTGATCTTGATAATGGCATCACCCGGCTGCAGGGACGGGCACTGGCGCCGGTCCCACACCCGCTTGATCAGCGCCAACTGCCCGCCCTGCCCGCCTGCTGTCACGCTGAAGCCCATGCCCCCTCCCTCGCTTCTTCCCAGGGCCACAGGCACAAGCTCACCTCCTGTGCCAGCCCCAAGCGATCCCTGGTTGCCTGGGGCCGGCCGAGGGGGATTGCTGGCCGGGCAGCCATTGAAGCCACAGGGTGGCAGCTCAGTCGGGGGCATGAGTGGGCGTTGGGCAGTAGGGGCACCTGGTGGTGCTGGTGCACTGCCAACCTCAGGCTTTGGCAGAGGAAGAGCACCACTAGATAGATCACTCTCGGAAGACTTGGAGTTCTGGTGAACCAAAGATGGTGCAGGAAGGGTATTGTTGTTATAGCTGCGGATGAGTGAGGCTCTGTCAGATGAGAAAAGAGAGGAAATAAAAATAAAGGATGAAGATATACAATGTATACATTTGAACTACACTGAACGACAAAATATAAACCATATTTTTTCATTATTTGTTGGGTAGAGACTAGAATTTGATTAGTTAATTAATTAAAGGGATTGGGAATTACATAAGAGCCAAAAACTCAATGAAAAAAAAATTTAAGCCTGAGTTTACATTAACAATAAAATAGGTTTCAGACAATTTCCACTATGCACTTACTGGTCACTTTAACAGGAACAGGTGTATACCTGTTCATTCATTCAAAGTTACAGCAGCTCTCTGTATAAAACCATGCAGATTCACATCACAAGCTTCAGGTAATTTTCACATTCAACACCAGAATTGGGAAAATTGGGAATTGGGAAAAATGTCATCTCCGTTACTTTGACTGTAGCATAGTGCCAGGTATTTCTGGAGATTCCTCTCCCAGGAGATTCCTCTCCCATGAAATGTTCACAAATACGGAGTACACCTTCTAGAGAATGATTAAGAAGTAAGAAATCCACTCCATGGCGGGACTTCTAAGGGTACATGTTGTTGCAGTGGGTGTGGTTGAGTGTCAGCTATGGATAGAGAAGAGGCAGGTTGACCTGGCAGTAACACCTGGTGATTCTCACTCATGTCTTATCACCACAAGCCTGTACATATTTGTGTCTCAGTGACTCCTGTGACAATAGACAATGTTCTATAGCTGTTGGAGTTTGAGAGGCATGCTGAATTGCATACACAGGGCTCAAAAGTGGTTCCAAAACCTAGGACCTGAGGAAGAACTCAGAGCTGCCAAGATAACCCCCTGCTCGTCAAGGTCATCTAGTCCCTATTCTTACTGCACCAAATAGAACACTATGGAGCAGGATGAGAGCTGGCAGGCACTGCAGCGATGTCCTCTGACACAGTCCTCCATATTTGACACTTGCCAAGATGGCCTCCACACATGATTCAGAGGCTTTCCTGAAGATCTTCGAGCATGCAGCAGATGCGTGGGAATGGCTGGAGGAGGAATGTGCTCTGCAACTCCTACCCTTGTGGTCTGCTACTGCGCAAGGGCTGCGAAGCATACAGTAGCTGCTGCACATTGCACAGGTCGAGGAGGACTTGGTGGTTAGCTTTGCGGAGGATGGCGAGGGCATTGAGGATCTCGCCGCGCAGGGGCTTTGAAGTCCTCCTCAACTCCTAAAGTCCGAAACAACTTTAGAACCCTGTGTGAAGGTGTGGTGGAAAACTTGGGAAACAGGCAGAATTTTACTGGAGCTCTAAGTGAGAATGATCATGCATGACCAGCTGGTTTGATTCACCTTCTATCCTTTCACAACTGATCCACACTGACACCCCCACTCCCACTCATACCTTGTTGATGACAGAGGTCAGAGAAGAATGGCCAGACTTGTCTGAGCTGACAGAAATTATACAGTGACTTAAATAACTATTCCTTACAACCTCAGTGAACAAAAAAGCATTTCAGAACACACAACGTGTCAAACCTTGTGTCTGTAATGCTACGGCAGCGGATGACAGGTACCAATCCTGTCATTTGGGAACAGGAATCTAAGGCTACATTGGGCAAATGCTCACTGACTCTGGACAGTTGAAAAAAATATATCCCGTGACAGACCTGGAAGACAATGTGATCTTCTGCTGTTGTAGGCAGTCTGCCTCAATGTGGTACATTCTGAGATGCTTTTCTGTATATCGTGGATAACTGAGTTACCATGCAGAGTCATTTAAACAGGAAAACAAGTGGGATATTAATTCAAGATTTAATTACTTTAAATTAGGGCTTCAATTACAAATTGAATCTAGGTAATCATAGTCATAGACTGTGATTACTTATGATTAATCACAATTTTAAATACTCAGTACTTGTATAATAAATGTGTAATGTTGGAATAAAGAAATATATGACAAACTGGTTAGAGAAAACAGATTACGCAACTTTACATCTCAAACATGAACATTTAACAAATGTTAAATTAAAACCTCTCGATTGATAAACTCCTTGCAGCAGGAATCATATTGTGAGCTCTGTCTGCTCCTATAGTGGTGACCATGTATGCTACTGTATCTCCTTTTGACTTTGGCTGGCGCGTGCTTTAGCAAAATGTCTTTATTCTGATTTTAACACACCCAGAGTGAATGAGTGCAGTTGTCATGTATTAGATGTACTGTTACACCGAGGTAGTCAGGGTTACTAACTGATGTCCAGTTTTTTTCTTTCTCCAGTAAGCGCAATAAGTGTAACTGCCTTTTTCAGTGTCTTACATCTAATGTGTTCTTGTAAAAGTAGGTCCCCTTAAAGGTGGCTCGAGCACATGACTTTGGTTTCATCCAACGTTACATCTAGAAGCTTTTTATAATAGAATTTGCCATTCTGCACACCTAGTGGTGTTTCCTTAGCCATCGTATTATCTGTGATAAACGTGCAATTATCAAACACTGCCAGGTAACCACGCTGCAACAATTATGGGAAGCCATTCGAGTCAAACCTGGTTGTATGATTAAATTGCATTGAAAATAATGCATTAAATGTATTAACAGCCCAACTTTTAACGCAAAAATAAATAAATAAATAAATAAAATACTATACATACATACACACACACACACACACACACACACAAAAGGTGAGTACACCACTCTAATTTCAGCTAAAATACAAGCACAGTGGAACCTCGGATTGTGAGTAAAGTGGTTTACAAGTGTTCCGCAAACCAAGCAAAGACTTTTAATAAATCTTTAATCGAACACAGAGCAAGTATTAGTTTGCGAGCGCCGAGCATCATGTATCACGCATGCAATTCTTATTTTGACACCGAGCGTCACTCTTGCGCTGTGTAACTGTGTGTAATCGTCTCCCCTGCTAGGTCTTAGTGCTTGTCTCTTACTTGTATAATCAACATCTCGCTTTTCGCTTTTTCTTATGTGTGTGCACACACACAGATGCTCTCTCGCCTTTTCACCCCCTCCCCAGCTTCACAAACAAACAGAAACTCTGCTCCGTCGCGATTCTTTTCAAAGGTAAGGTGCTGGTTCATTTGTTTGTTTGTTTTTTTACTTTACCGCAGTGATTCCCCTAGTATGCTCATGCCAGTGTCAGAGAGATTTATTTTTTTTTCCGTTAAAACGGTGTTTCCGCTGTGTTTATGTGCTGGTTGTGAAACTTAAAAAGTGACTCCATTAGTATTTGCTCATGCCAGTGACAGAGAGATTTCTTTTTTTCCTGTTAAAACGGTGTTTCCATTGTGTGTGTGTTTGTTTGTTGTGAAACTTAAAAAGCGAGGTGGGGAGAGGGAGGAGGAGTATTAGTGTAAAATGAGGCAAGGGAAGTGGCTAATTCCACACACACACAGCGTGTGTGGCGCCTGCGCGCACCAATGGAAACACTTATCTGTCAGGATTTATTTGTACTTTTTTTAAAGGTAAAGTGCAGATTAATTTGTTTTATTTTCTTTTTATTTTCTTTTTTTATTTTATAGATTGTATTAATAATTTTTATTTTGGGGGCTGTGGAACGAATAATTTGAGTTTTCATAATTTCTTATGGGAAAATGATGATTTGGTTTATGAGTGTTTTGGAACAAGCCCAGTTCCGGAACGAATTATGCTTGTAATCCAAGGTTCCACTGTATATCTTCTCAAAGGACAATATTATAGTAATGAAACTTTGATACAGTATAGAGTAGTCAATATGCAGCTTGTATAACAGTATTGATTTACTGTCCTCTGAAAATAACTCAACATGCAGCCATTATTATCAAAATAATTGGCAACAAAAGTGAGTACACCTTAAGTGATAACAGCTGTACAGCTTTAACCATGCAAAGTCACATGTCCTATTGTAATATTGACAATTTGGACACAGTTTTGACATGTTCACTTAGGGTGTACTCATTTTCGTGGCCAGTTATTAAGACAATAAGGTCAGCATGTTGAGGACAGTAGATCTGTACTGCTATACAAGATGCACATTGACTACTCTAAAGTAAAGTATATCCAATTTTCATTTCTATTGTATTGTCCGTTGAGAACATAAAGTGGGTGCTGAAATGTGAGGGGGTGTACTTATTTTTGTGAGATACTGTGTGAATATATATGACCTAATTCAATTCATTACATTATCTGACCAAAACTGTGGAACAGATGTTCCAAAATAAACATAAAAACATGATTATTTGTAGAAATTATACACAATCATGTATCCAATCTGTCTACTACAATTTCTGATCAGAACTTATGAGTGGCTAGCAACAGTATACGCCGTTTCACTCCTGCAATTATCACGTTATGAACACCACCATCAACTGTTTACAGTACATTCTATATGGTGCATGTATGGGCCTTCAGCTCAGGGCCTTGAAGACCTTAGATTGTTGTACAAGTGTTTTGCATTGCCTAGAATTGTGTTTCTAACTGACTGATGGAAATGACATTGTTATTCCTGGAATATGTTAGAAACAGCCTTCCTGCATAGGGTTCAAAGCCCAGTTGGAATTGGACACCAGGGAATAACAATCATTTTAATGCTTTTCTATTGTACTCATGTTTTATGTCACTCCTCCTGACTTCCTATCCAAATGCATTCAATTGTTTCTACTTGGGAAAACATGGGTGGCTGCAGAAAAACTGATATCTGCATAGCAAACGATATAATTAAGTTCATGGGGGAAAATTTTAATATGGCATTACAGAACAGAGAATAGCAAATCATCCTATATACATTAAAAATGAAGAGTAATACTGCATTTGTTATCAGTAATTTTTGAAAAAAAGAGGCAATTTTTTAGTTAAATTGAAAAATGTGCTATTCCTGCATGCTTTGCTTTTTTTTCCTTTCTTGAATTAGTTTCTCTCCCTCTATTATCATCCACCATGTCCAAGGTAAAGAATAATTTCACTCAAAACTCCATGGTGTGTTGGTGTATTTGTGTGTATATTACCTGCGTGTGACGACAGTGCTGACCTCTGTATCACTGTGGCTTGAGCTCAGTCTCTCCGTCCTTGCCATTGGCAGATTTGAGGGCAGGCCTGCCATCCCTACAGTTCTGTCTACGGAGTTGCCATTGGGCATGTGGTAGCAAGGGGGAGCTGCCACATTACCGTTGGTATCTAAAGGCTCTTTTTGCATCCGCGGATAGAAACCATTGTGGTGAGAGGTGGAACGGTTCAGATTGTGAGATTTGGCCGGGGCAGATCCGGGACTGGGGTCAGAGGGTGAAGAGAGGCTGGTCTTGGGGCAACCATCAGGATTGTAAAGCATGGGATAACCCCTGCGCAGCACCACATCCACACTGTGGCCCATAGGTACTGCCTTCAGCATCTCCACCACCTCCTTGTGGGACAAACCCAGCACGGATGTGTCGTTAATGTAGACCAGAATGTCCGCTGATGGCATAGGCATAGACAGAGAGTGCAAAACAGAAAGGATGAAGAGAGATAGATAGAGTACTGTATTAATCACAGAGGTTAGAATATTTGTTATAATCTATCTAATTACATTTTTAAGCTTGAGAAGACACAACGCTCCATGTTCAGGTTTCCTTTTAGCATTTAACCAATAAAAAGGAAAAACTATATACGTTAAGGAAATGTCCTAATAAAGTGTATTTCGAATCTCTCTCTGTAGCCATTTTAGATGTCGGTGTTTAAAAATAAATGCCTTTCAATTTCATACATTTTTACACCTGAATCCTGTAATGGACACAGTCACAACAAAATAAAGATATCTAGGACTGAATGGAATTATATAGCCTTGTGCCAAGAGCAGCCACTCCATCAAAATTGTCCTTTTGACTTTTGTGGAGACCTTGTGATCTGTCAACTAAGCTTTGATTTATGTAAAGTTTTTGATAAAGTGAATCACAACATTCTTCAATACAATTTACCTAATCTTCCACGCAAATGACCTTAGTCCTACCTTTCAAAAAAAGTTGTACAGGATGGTTTGGGGGGGAGAGAACTAAGACAACATGCAAAGATGTACAGTATGAAAAGCACCTTTGCATGTGCTTCTCTTTGTACTAGCAAGGGGGGGAACACAAAGCAGGGAGAGCATACTGTAGCAGTGTTCTATTGTTTTGAATTGCACATACAGTATATGTTTTTTTAAGTGAGTGAGTGCTGTATATATAATAAAAAACACATCGACTTTATTTCCTTCCTAAATAAAACGCATGCTACAATAAAGCAACTCTCATTAGGGTCTGACAGGAAGCGTGAGCTACTCGACCAGCTTTTTTTCACAATTCACATCCTAACAGAGTCTAGATCTGTACTCATGTTGACAGTGAACTGTGCTCAAAATGGTCTGTTCAGAGTGCCTAAATAAAAAAGAGACATCTTCCCCACTCAGTGTCCTCATCTCTTACTGAGAACATCAGAATGCAATGCTTACGTGACCAGGCAGTAGCAGTGGTGAGGGATAGAAGGATTAAAAGCCCATGCCAAATCAGGATTAAGAGCAGATCAGCAGATTCATACCCAAAACCCCCCCTATCACATGACTGTAATCCTACATAGAGAGTGAGGGCTAAAATATTAAACAAGGTGGGGAAAGGAGAGAAAGTGTAAAGTCAGGGTAAATCAGCCACAATAAAGGAAATGCGAAAAGCATGAGAGAAATTAATGGAAAGAGAAAAAGCATATTGAAGATATACAGATATGATTTTGCTGGTGATATTTTATCCAGCTGTGGTGTTTTTTCATACTTTGTCCTTTCTTACCTTATTTTGTTCTACCATGTAACTCTCTCTCAATCTGAGTGAAGATAAATGCTGCCTACTGAGACCTCAACTGTACATACGAAGCTGTTCGCCAGTCAATTACAGTAGACATATTGATATTGTTGTTGTTAGTCTGTCAGATGCTCCCGTCAAGGGATCGGCACATGACTTTGGCACAGGTTTTACGCCAGATGCCCTTCCTGACACAACCCTCCCATTTTATCCGGGCTTGGGACAGGCACTGCATCTAATGTTGGGAATTGAACCCGAGGAACCTACCACTGTGCCAACAATGCCCCAAACATTTTAATTGATATCTAACAGGCTCTGGCATAATGCAGAAGCTACACCTCAGCTTCTGTTGTAATTGTATAAAATTGTATTACTTATATAATAGAAATAACTTTTTTTTTTTGGCAACTGTAATTTTATATTCTCATAGTTATTCATATGGAACTTTTTGAAGGTTTATGTAAGAGCCATAAAAGTAAAATTCACAACAGAGAGATAAAATGATTCTAAAACCTCACAGTTGAACCAGAGAGCCTGACTGCCATCTAGTGTCCATTTCTGATTTTCATCATTCAACACAACAGGCCCTGGGAAATTAAAGCGTGTTGATAGGACGAATGTGTCCTGAAAGGAGGAGACTTGTGGTTGTTATTACACAGCCAAAGGTTCATACATTGTTCAGCTGTACCTGTGTTAAGGGCAGGTGGGCCTCCAGGTGTGACACTATACACCTGCAGAAATTCTCTCGGCCTGCTGCCCCCTACAATGTTAAAGCCGAAACCTCGTGGCCCTTTGGAGAGTCGTGTGTGGATGGAATAGCCCTTCAGTTCAGATGGCTGGTCTGTGAACGGCGGTACTGAGGCAGGGAGATAAACACACACACGTACATAGTTAAAAGATAATTCCCTATTCAAATTAACATCCTAAAAGCATTGAACAGCATATTAAGAATTTGTTGCACTTTAGTGCCCTCTGCTGGCTAATAAACTGTAATAGCATGAAAATAGTTCAGGAACTGTTACTCCTTGTAAAACACAAATATGTCAAATACATTTGTGCATGCACATTTCTGTAACAAACCTTGCTAAAATGCATTATTTTGCTCATGGCTTGAGCTTGAGTGACAGCTAGAAAACCACTACATGCTTTTAAGAACAATTTGCGTTAGGATAGGGTTTTGGACAGCAGAGAAAGTACAGGAGAAGCATGGACTCTCTTGGATGTCATATATCTGAAAGAAAAAAGGGTAGGTTTTGGAAGAGCAAACAGTCATCCCGTACCACACATAAGACAGGCAGGAGTGAGATGAAATACATACACTTACACTCTGTCTTGCTGACCACCTCTTTGCTTTGAGCCCGCGGGTCCAGCCAGCTCGTCGTCTTTGAGTTATGACTAAAAAAACATGTACAGACACTAAACGAGCTTTTCCTCCACGTATATCCATGCCATATTATGTAATCTTTATAATATATTAAAATTATATCTTCCTCCATATCCACTGATGCAAATGGATGTAATAAATCTGTCAGGGTCAGTTAAATAAAGATTAATTAGACTAGTTGTTATTGTGTTTCCCATGACAGTGCTGACTTGGTATTCAAATATTATAGTCCACAACATTATACACATAATTCCAGCTTAAGACTCCTTCCCCGATCTCTAACTTACTCAATGTAGTAAGGTTCTCCTGAGTCACTGAATGCCATCTCCCAGTTTTCAGGCAGCGCCCCTGCACGGGCACCATTCTCCATCGGGACACCACTATCCCGAGGTCCACCTGAGTCCCATGTCTGGTTGGGCGACACAATAGTAGTAGTAGGGGCACTGCTCGCTCCCGCAGAACCCGCTAGGCAGAGAAAACATAATGCATTAAACTGCATTAAACTGATTAGATTAATCTAAAAGACAGAACAACTATGGCTTTATTACCAAAGCTAAAACATAAAAAGGCCTTGCAGTATATAATATGAATTTACAAAAGCATATCATTGTATTACCGTGCATAATATTTATTTTGTTGTTTGGGATGAAGTCTAAATCCAAACTTCCATATTTATCCAATTTACGCAATATGAATCCATACAGTTAAATACGAATGTAGCATTTCATACATTTCAAATCCCTCTACATTTATTCAAGTTCATCTGAACAATTTTTTTTCTGTAATTCATAATGACATTGATTCTTCTTATTAATAAACAGACCGCACTGAACTGAACCAGACCTACGAAGTCTCATTAGTTGCACTTGTTTTTTGTTCTGACTTCATTTAGTACCTGAGAGACCCGAGTCTTCCTCACTGTTGTCTCCCTCTTCGACAGCCTTCTCCAGGTTACTGAGGGATTTGCTCCGTGTGCGGAAGTTCCTCAGCAGGTTGCGGTGCTCCTGGTAGGTGATAGGTGGGCTGTCTGGCCCAATGTGTACTGGCCGCGGCGTGCCATAGTAATTCCCTACAAACAGAAACAGTACTTCATTTTTCATTGCGCAGTTCAAGATTCAAGATTTTTTCTTTGCTCATTAATTTACATTTACGCATTTGGCAGACGCCCTTATCCAGAGCGACTTCCATTTTATCTCATTATACATGTGAGCAGTTGATGGTTAAGGGCCTTGATCAAGAGCCCGAACAAGGACAACTTGGTGGTCGTGGGATTTGAACCTTGGACCTTCCGAACCGTAGTCCAGTGCCTTAACCACTGAGGTCCTTTATTAATAGTAAGAGCTATGAATTCCTCATAATTTCCCCAGATGAGGGTAGCCTATACTGGTAACCATAATCTTGATAAGGCTACATGACAAATATAAACCCATTACAACAACTGAAAAAATACCAATAATAACTTATATTGTTGCTGCCATAGATTTGTTTATTACAATTTGCAGCCTTACTGTACATTAGAACATCATGCCTTTGTAGCTCAAATTACTTTTATTATAATTTTATAGTTATATGCAGTATTTTAATAAATACTTACTTAATTACTTGTGTTATAAATTATTATTTTATAAATTCTGCATTAGTGAATCAGTACTGTAGTTCAAATTCCAATTTGTAAACTTGTAAAGAAACTAATATATTATATATTATATATTATAAAGAAGGCCTCCGAGTTTTGCTTGCAAAAAATAAACAGAAAGTCTCCAGCTGAAAGTCAGTTTCCAGAATAACTCGCCAAGAACTTAAGATAATTGAAAAACCTACCAGACAGTTTATAAAACTGCACAGTATACCTGGGACAACTGATGGAATTTTGACAGCAAAGGGTTATCACGCTAAATAAATATTATGGTCAATGTATTGGCGTTTTTTATACTTTACACTATTTGCAGATGGCAAAGGTACTTCATTTGAAAGGTAAAAGGGTATTTCATTTGCCAAAACTAATAGCAGGTATACGCCGGTTGTTGCAGGTCAAGAAGATTCGCAACTCCGGGTACCGCATTTCTCGCATGTGGCCAGGAGTCAGTTTTGATGTCCATTTTGATACTTTATCTCCATTATGTAACTCCGATACGTACCAGAAAGGAAGTAACTAGGGGTTAGTGGCAGCTTTAGTACCTACAATGTGATTTAGTAGTAATTCATTACACTTTAAGACAGGGAGTGCTATTCATTTAAACCAACACTTTCAGTTGGAAGTTTCTAGAAGACCCTGACAGTGTCTAAATGATCCTAAGTGGTGGTCTAGCCTCCAATATCCAGACATATATACAGTACATGTCATAGAAAACTTTTAGTATTGCTAAAGAGAAATTAAAGGCATACGAGTCTCTTACACGTTTGTTGTTTATGGGCACATTAAAGTTGTAATGTTTTACAATTACAACATTGAGAACATTGCAAAACTAAAAGGTAAAGTGCTGCCCAGTCAGATGCCATAAACTCTGTCATAAATGTAGCTTGACTAAAATATAAATTAAGACTGCAAGCTAGCTATCTAAATGCATCACTTAGAGGTCACTTAAAAGTCTTTGTGATTTAGTAAGAATGTAACACAGCTATCTTGTGCTAATTAGCTAGTTTAGACAAGCTGTGTTTGTTTGTTTGTTTGTTTGTTGAAGCAATCAGTCAGGTTTGCTAACTGGCAGGCTAAGCCTTTTAAATTCTAGGTTAGCAAGCCATTTCCCTGATACAGGATGTATGAGGCAACATTCCCATGAGATGAAATCAGCAAATAAAACATTAACTTTAAAAACCCTTATTTTAATGACAAAACATTTAAAAGAAACAATTAAATCTGTTCTGAAATTATACCAAAGGGTAGAGTTTTCCCAGTTTAGAATTATTTTACCTTCATTTGATTTTCACTGTCAAATTCACAGTAAATGTACTTCCTATCAATATTGTTAATAAAATAAAGATTGTTTCATGGTAGATTGTGCCATAAAAGTAATTTACACACATTTAGTCACATTTCCTCACTGACCAGTTTTTGCCAAAACTAATAGCATGTATACGCCAGCTGTTGCAGGTCAAGCAGATTCGCAACTCTGGGTACTGCTCCTAAGCAAATTGCCTGGCTGAGTGTTTCATTCAGAAGCCCAAAAGGATGTTGAGGTGAGTGGTAGATAAAGGAGGACACAACTAGGACTGGCTACTGCTGTATGTTCTGTAGGCAGTCTGAGAGACACCGCAAGCCTCCAACGGGTTCACCTTGTTCAAGCTGCTGTTCAGGAGATGTCCATGGGGTCTGCTTGATCTGGTAAAGGCAGTTAGGAAAGAGCAGCCATCACCATTCTGCTCTATAATAGAATATGTGCAGGACATGCAAGCCAAAATCGAGTCCTGCCCATAGTACACGCACACATGGAGCAAGCCCAAACCGAGCAGCACAAAGCCAGGAGAGTTCCAGCCAGGGAACCATATGCTGCTGCTGCTTTCCAGTGTGAAGTGCAAGTTTCTGGCCCGGTGGCAGGGGCCTTTTATCATCACAGTATGGGTCAGGCTGCAACAACCAGGTAAGAAAAAAAGGCACTAAAAAAAAAAAAAAGGCACTGAATACTCTCATGTCAATTTACTGAAGAAATGGATTGAACCATTGCCATTGTCTCAGCTCTAGCCACTCTCTTCTATAAGATAAAGGGGTGTGACCTAGTTCAGCAGAGAGAAGATCCCACCCCTTCCCAACAGCAGGAGCTAAATAATCTGATTGACAGGTTTGGGGATATGCTCTCCATTGAACAGCACTCACTCATTTCGTAAGACCAGACCGCCTTGTGATGGCATCAAGTCCCACCTCACAGTCCCCTATTCCCCACCTTGCTCAGAGCTTGATGGCAAGAAGCACTCATGTATCCTGTATGTAAGTAGACAGGACCTCCGCCAACCCATGACAATTACAGGATTTTGATTCAAAGCTTTTCTGTACAAATAAAATCCTACTGGAAATGAAAAGTCTATGAGGGAGGTCAGAGCAGCATTCATACTTTTGATATTTGGATATAGATTAATATTTTATTCGATATCATTTTACAGACTTTCATGTTGCGTCTCTGACAAAATCAATCCTCTGACTGACAAAAATGAAAATCAACTTATAAAAATCTGAAAATCTTATTTGTTTTTGCAAATTTTTGGATAATTCTATTGTCATACACTTGCATGCACATGAAAAAAGGTTGATTAAAAATTTTCGAACTGCTGCATGTGTATTGTTAAGGGGCAGGAGGAAAAGACAGATGAGTGGCCAGTACTGTTTTGATATAGCCTCCCACCTACAGATAGCTGTACTGTATAATGATTTGAACTCTCAATCTCTGGATGATCTCTGGTCTTTCTTACTAGGCCACTTGAGAGCTTATGTGAAATCAGCACAGAACTGGTCATTGCTAATCAAGCTTAAACGTTTCTGGTTACTGGCTGATTGATTGGTGCATCTCGGGGAAATAGAACTATGTATTTTGACCATAATTTTTAGATCACCATTAGATATCAAACATTTTATTAATGAAGTCCACCATTAGTTTACTCTTTCTGTTCATTAGTCCAAAGTCCTCTTAAAATTATATAAATGAAACAGACGTTTTTCTCATTGCTTCTATAATTAACTCATTTTAGATTGATGTTCATCTACTAAATTTTTCCTGTCACACTGTATCTAGTCTGGATAATACCATGAATTGCAAAATACTTGAATCTGTATGGCTGAATCCATTTTAAATGTTAAAATGTTCAAGGCAACATGAGAGTCATATACACTGAAGTCATTATACATGCAAAGAACAGCAAAGCAAAGCTCCAGCTGCATTTAAACTACTTAATACTGCAAGCAGGATGTGCACCATCCTATAGAATTTTCCTAAGAATATCCATAATTTTCTAAAAAAGAAAAAAGAAAAAAAAAGTTACTTCCGACATTAAAACAGGTTGCTTTGATTACAGCTTAGAGTCAAAGCCCAATAGAGACAAGCTTGCTCTCTCTCAAAGCAGAAGCTTTTGATTACATGCAATCTCTGTATACAGCTGTGAAAAAGTAGTGAGAGAAAGCAGAAGAGCAGAGGCAACTGAAATAGGGATTACTGAGAAAAGCCTCTTTTCTCCTGAGGACAGTGAAAAATAGCAGACGCAGTTTGGCTTTTCAGTACTAACATCTCCACCAGGGGAAGCAATTTACAGCCCTCACATTGGACCACACACAAGGTATGAACTTTTAACAAAGTAATGCTGGTTTATGAATGAGTGATATTGTTATATTAGTTTCACATCACATTCTAGGTAAGCTGCATGATAACTGAAATTACTGTAACAATTATTTTGTCTGGGAAGAACAAAGATACACCATAATTCCAATAAAAAGTCCAGCATAGTTTAGGAAATGGTACTGTAGCTCCCTAGACATTTATTGAAGCTTATTATTAGTCAACTATCAAAAAATAAGTTTACACACTTGTGCACTGTATGTTGTGCATGGAGTATTTGGAGTACTTGTGCATGGAGTACATTGTGGCTGAGTGCTGAGAAAACCTACATCTTCTGATCTAGTGCTAGTTAGCTCATAATAGTCTGTTTTCTTGTTGGTGTCACCCCAGTGTGTGGGGACATCATAACATTTGGCAGTCAAAACTGGGCAGGTCACCATGTGCAGTATCAGTTTCTGCTAAAGATACATGGACAGCTAACAGCCACAGCAACAGCAGGTCTCTTGGGCTTGTTGAATTTAGGGAAATTGTAGAACTGGGTTATCAGCCTGTGGATAAATGCCAAATAACACAGACAGAGGCATGTCCTCATCTCGGCAATAGTAGCAGAAGCACTAGCTTGCTGGTCACACCAGGCTTTTCCCATGAATGGGGTCCACCTGGGAGTGCTGCCCCATTAAAATTAGTAGACTCAGACAACGCATACACATATAGGAATGGCTTTTGTACCCAGAAATTATGTCCCAAATCTGGAAAATGCTTGGTAGCACCAACATGGACTTTAGTTAGGTCTTATTGTACAGTAGGTCTACACTGAAGGTGTTTGTGGCAGCCACTTCAGCATATCACACCATGGATGGCATCTTGCTGGGGGTGTCACAACCTTTCAAATTCAGCTAGGCTCATTTGTCTGCCATGGTCCCTGGGTTCCATCCTTGTTCTAGAGTTGCCCCTTATTAAGAAACACATCTAGGATCTTAGCATGTTACTGTAACAGCATACAGCATGTTAGAATATGTAGAGTATGGTGCAAGTATGGTGTATTCTTACACCATACTCTACATATTCCCATGGTGTGAGATATAAGCCTTGTATTAATCTGATAGCGTTTAACTTGTATACATACTATACATATAGACCCTTTTCTGTTGTAATGGAGCCTTTGGATAATGGTTGGATATTTACTGTGTTTGACCCTTGTCTGTTCTATGAGTCAGATTTGGCTGGTTCGTGTCCGTCCCCTTGGCCATTTTTTGTAAATAAACACCTCCTGAACACAGATCCTCCACCTTCTCCTATGCGTTGTACAGAATAATAAATAGCATGCAAACAGATAATTAAATCATCACCTCGTGAGTTAATATACACTTTAGGGTAATCCAGTGTCAGTCAGTTTGCTATTTGTGCGCTTACCAATATCAAGTTAATGAATTGTGTATCCCCTGCTCAACATGTATAACTACAATGTTTACCCTTTATTTATTCAACGGACGGGGCACTAGGCAATGATTGATCAAGAGACTGACAAAAAAGGACAAACCTGGCACTGGGATTCAAATCACCAAGCAGCCAGCTACAATGATAATACTGTACCTCGCAATAAGAATGAGGACAACAATGTCTGGGTTTCTTGAATGACAATTTAAAACTTTATACAAAGTAATATGTTTGGATAAATCATTTATATGAAGTCATTCTTAAAATAGGGCCAAATAGTCTGAATGCTTGACAACAAGCATACAGTACAACTATTGACGTTTGGACTTTTTCTGATAACACATGCTGACTTTATACATCACAGGACCTGAAATCATGCCAATGAAAGAACTTGTGACTGATGGCAGCTTAATTTGCTTTATCATCTCCCTTAGTTGTCTGCTGATTGTCTGCTCCAAATAAATAAATAAATAAATAAATAAATAAATAAATAAATAAATACAAATAGGAAAGAAATAATATATATATATATATATATATATATATATATATATAAACAAAAAAGGAAGACATGGTAAAGTAGTGAAGTGAAGTAGGGAATCAGATATAAGGAATCAAAGTTGCTGCATCAGCAATATAAAGAAATCTCTAAAAGCATATCTCAGTTTTAAGATTTTGTTTGTGGTGCATTTTGCTTGCTTAGCTTATAAAGGACTTCTGTCCAATACGTCTTTGCTTTCAAGAAACTTTGCATACTGCAATATATAACTACAAATAGATATCATCTTTCTGATGTACAGTACATTTCTGAAAAAAAGAAAAAATAAAGAAAATGTTAACTCAAGCAAGGATTTCTTTCAAGAGGAAGCTCTAAAATTGATGTGTGGAATCCTAAAACAGACATTATTTCTTATGTTCAAGGTTCGGCTGCTTTTGAATGCTAGACTCTAACTATGAAAAGAATTATTGAGCATTTATTTTTGTGTAGCAGATTACCAATAGTGTCTTTTAAATCTGCAAATAACACGAAACAGCCAATATTAGTCAGCATGGCACTTGGTAATGTACAATGGTTATTGACTACATACAAAAATAGTATTTTAGCAAGTTTTGTTTACACAATTACAGCACGCTCAAGCATTAAATATTCCCGTCGCCTGAAATCATTCAGCCGTTTATTAAAAATTCTCTTTGCATGATAAACCGCTATATGGGATGTTATGGTTCATGCAGTGTACACCCCTTTCAGAATGTTAATTTGTAGAAATGGGGACGTTTTGCTTCTGACCTTTGAACTTGCCGCTCTCTAGCAAGGCTCCTGACTCCTCCAGAGAGAAGAACTCCTCAATTGAGACGAAGTTGTAGTCTACTCCAGAGATCTCTCCGTCCCGTGGCTGCCTGGTGGTACCTGCATCATGTACACACGATAAATCAATATAAAGTTTTCAACTGAGGTATAATTTAGTTCTCTCTCTCTCTCTAAGAGGGGGGCCCTTAACCCTATCTGCTAAAGTGTTTCCTGGCTGACCTTGTGCTCTGACCCCAGACTCCTAACTGGAATTTACGAAGAAAAAAAATATACATATATTAAATTGTGTTATAGTGTGACAAATAACTGAATCGGAATAGGCCCAATGAAATTAAAATCCTCCATGCCCTAAAATTACCCTTTTATTATTATTTTTTCAATGAGAAACATTAGCAATAACAACAAAAAAATGTAAGGCTCCTGGCAACAACAACAACAACAAAAAAGATCTTACACATTGATTAAAAAAAATACATTTTCCTAATTACAACTTGATTATAGGGTGGTTCCAGTGTTATAAATACTGGTAAACAAAAAGCCTCAGAGCATGGACAAGCTTTGTGAGTGAAATAATTTGCATTATACAACAGTTCGTTCCGAACAAGCAATCTGATTGGATGGGAGGCATTCCAGCAGAGATGCATTTTAGCAAAAAAAAAAAAAAACACATCTAGTAACATTATGACATACTTAATAATTGCTTCCAAGTCATTCCAAATGCTAGCCAAGCTAGAACGCTAACTAGCTTCTACCACAAGACTGAATTCCAAATCCCTCTAACCCCTAATCAAGGGCACTAGTTGGTGTTTTGTTGAAATGACTCTACACGTTAGCGCACTAGATTTCCATTTAACGCTACCAAGAATTTAACCTGGAATAGTAAACAGCGCTGATATTCTAACGCAGAATAAGTGGAATTACTAGATTCAAAGGACTGTCCACCACCTCCATGGTTTATTTTCCTTACTTCTTGGCTACATAGTACAGATAAGAATTTAAAACTAGTTTCACCCCTGTCATTTACACTAACCGTCGGTTGCCAGCTCTGCCAGTCATGGTATAATCTGTTGATAATAAATACTGTTTGTGGAACTGTTGTACAAAAGCACATAATAGCCACGCTTGATAACCAATACAACACCCTCTCATGTGTTATTGCTTAATTACATTTAATGTAATGTCTGCACCCAAATCAAAATTCATATAAATCATTTACATCCTGAAAATAACTGTAGAGCACTTTATCCACTTTATGCCTGGGACATTAAATGGACATACTTTTATGATGTAGTAAATTTTTTTGTATAAATGCTGTGAATTTTAAAAGACACCTGGAAAAATGATTACACTTGTACCATGAAAGGGATTTGTACACAAATGAACACAAAAAGTGTAATTTTTCTAAAAAAAATTATTTAGAATAAACTTGCATTACATATGTGACATTTTCATATTAACGATGATTCTGAATCAGTCCTCTACAAACTATATAAAGGACCTGCTTGAATAGTGAGTTTTAATGTGAAGCAATCGAAATAATACTCTATGTAAAAGCTACCTATGAAGTTATTTAATCAGCAGTTATTACAGACATTCCGCTCGCTTTCTTTACCTTTGTATTTTTCAGCATTTTTCTGCCTCTTTGTGCTTTGTGACACTCAGCATTAGACATTATAAGGCTTACTTAGCAGATGTAGTATTTGTTGTGTATCAGTAAGTTGACCTTTGCATGTAATTGCTGTCTGTACAGAACTATCTGGGCGTGTCAGACTGCACAATGATTGACAAGAGTAAAAGCAACCTAAGGGGAGAAGCTTCTAATGTACTTTTGGTTTTACATGTGAGCTAATGAATGGTGCGTTTTCTGCATATTACTTCAATCGCAGAAAGATAAAGGGCAAAATAATGAGAGACTGCAGCGTGAGTGCACTATACTTATACAGGAACTGCTTTCCCCACTTTAACTGATACCTGGAGCAGCGTAAAATCTGTGTGTATATACAGTGTATGGTTTTAAAAAATGGATTCAAATGAAAGGTTCTTTCTTTTCTTTTATCTTAGAAACAAAATCAGAAACTGCAGTCCTGGTTCACATACTACTGTATTTACACTATTGTAGTAAAACGTATTTTAAATATAAGATACAGATATTCCCAAAAAATATTTCAGTGCCCAGACCATATCCATGGCTCTCGAGCATGTTATCTCACATAATATAACATAAAGCAAATCAAAATTTAATAGTAAAGCACCAGTGAGATTTATTAGCCGAACTGCACTGTCTAAAATACTGGACACAGGAGCTGGTATTGTATGTCAAGTAGCTTTTCACAACAAAAAAGGAAGGCCATATATAGTAATATAAAGTACAACGCATATTTCCAAATCCCCCACGTGAATAATTTAAAACCTTCTCAGGTCTAGTACCAATAAATGTACCAGACTGGTTATCCAGTTTGTTTATGAAGCATGCATGCTATATATTTATATTTATGCACTGTATATTTATATATATAAAATGCCATTTCTCTGTATAGTTCATAAAAAGGAAAGGTCATGTTTAATGTAATGTCAGAGCACAAGTTTCAATATATTCTATAGTGCATATCAATATATAATCAATTAATATATTCTTGATGTACAGTGTTCCCTAGTCTGTATTACAAATGTAGCTTGTGTGTAAAAAACACAGACACATTTGCATACAATCCAAATCAGTGATTTGAAGTAAAGCATATTAGATCTTTGCTTTTAGTTTAGGAATAAACAATGATGCTCATTTACAATCTTCTTTCTCCTATCTCCATCTCCAAAATTTCATTTCTCTCTCATTTCCCCTGATATGAAATTTTATTTTTTTTCTCCATTTCCATGACATTTTTTTTTTATTGCCAGAAGGTAACAGAGATCTAGTCAACAGGGGGAAAAAACAACAACACAGTGTGTTCATTGTCAAAATCAGTCCACTGGATTCGCACCATCTATTTTAATCTCTTATTTATTCAGGTGCATTGTATTTCTCTATGCAGCAGACCACATGTCTTTAAAAGCCTTTGCATCTAACTGGAATTACACATTTCTTAGTCAAATATATGCGTAATGTAACATCAATTTGTTGTGGCCACTAAATGCTTTTCTGTGGAAGGAGTCATAGAATACAGAAAAATTGTATAATTATCTGGTGAGAACGAGACAGTTTCGAGACATGTTTTATGGCATGCATAAGAAAGTTTCTCAGCCATTTCATGTACTGTTGCTTTTCAGTGGGATGGGACTATACGAGCTAGCCTTCACTCCCCAGACGCATCAAACCAGGCTGTCCAGACATTGACCTTGTTGTTTCACCCACTGTCCTTTCTTGGTCCACTTTGGGAAGGTACTAGAAACTGCATGCTTAGAACACCCACAAGACCTACTGTTTAGAAAAGATGCTCAGACAATGAGTCTTCTAGCCCTCACAACCTGGCCCTTGTCACAGTCGCTCAGACCCGAACACTTTCACATATACAAATATACAATATTGTACAATTTTAAAGCTTCAGCACCAATGCAATATGTTGTAAGCCGATCTACTGTATTTGAAGATAATAGTTATTCAATTGCCATTGATATTTCTGAAAGGCATATTGTGATATAATTTACCACAACCTCATGGCATTAAACTGCAGCAAAAAAATATCTTTCCTTAATCCCCAACCCTAAAACAACCATCAACCTACTGTACTCTGTAGCTTAGTGGTTTTGACATTTGTTAAACCAGAGACACATGACAACTGTAGGACCTGAATTCCACAGCACACCAGTGATATGGATAGATGGATGGATAGATAGATAGCTAATTTATTAATCCCAAAGGGATATTGTATAAATTGTATAATGTTAATTTTTTTTTTTACACTACAGGTAAATTGTGTCAGTTTACCTGTAGTGTAACTTGTGACAATACTCTGCCACACACTAAGGTTTTTTGAAACCCTTTAACTGATATATACATATGAGTACATATTTGAGTATACAGTACGTCATCTATAAATTAAATGTGCGAGTTCCACTCACAGGGCACAGCACGTAGGTAAAGGTTCTCCCGTATGACCTGTTGCAGTTGGCTGTCCATGGATCCAGGTGTGAAGCACTTGCTTAAATATAATCTGAGATCTTTACACAGAGTGGAACCTAGGAAAAAAAGTACACCGTTATAAACAATCACCAAAGAATTCAGAAACCATAATGAATATTTCAGTTAAAATGTTGCACATATACCTAGACATTCAGAATTGCTACCTGAATCTCTGTTCCAGTGCAAGTAGCAGTTTAGAACCCAGCCCAATTTATTGTAAAATCAGCGCAGAAATTATAATTATAATAACTTTTTCAAATTACAACTACCAGGCACTGGATCTCTCCAGGGCTGCCTGAATGTCTGGTTCAGAGGAGCAAAGGAACAAAGGCTTTTACCCAGTATTTTAAATTATTATTCATATTAAATTGCTATATAAACTGCCTGTTCCCAGGAGACTTTGGGCACGAGGTACACCCAGTACAGGGTGCCAATTCATTGCAGGGCACATAAACACACTCATTCATACGCTACAGCAATTTTGGGAACACCAGTTAGCCTAATCTACTTAATGTCTTTGCACTGTGGGAGGAACCCAGAGTACCCAGAGGAAACCCACCAAGCACGAGGGAGAACATGCAAACTCCATGCACACAGAGGCGGGAATCGAATTGAATAGTCTGCAAGTGAAACTCATCATCTATACCGCTTAATCCTGTATTCAGGGTCACGGGGGCCTGGAGCCTATCCAAGGAGACATAGGGCACAAGGCAGGGTACACCCGGGAATCGAATCAATAGTCTGCAAGTGAAACCATTTTGTCTGCAGTAAATCGCTTAAACTCATACAACAATCAAAACTGTAATAGCTGTTTAAATCCGCCATATAGTAAATAATGCCAAGTAAACTTAGTATTTGCCAGTTTCCTAGTTTTCCTACTATTTCATTGATTTTCTTCCCTTTCACACCATGCCAATTGAAACAATACCATTCCCTATTCACAGTAAAAATGAATCAAGAAGCCAGCAAAAGTCTAAAGGTCTAGTGTGAATTGTGGGGCAAAGCAGTTTTGCCCTCCCATCTGTTCATTTTTTTAAAAGTGCTTTGTGAGTTTAATCAACAGCCCCTTCTATATAATCAGCAGATGGATCCAAACCCTCCAGTATGAGCCGTATGTGCATCTGATTGCTCTTCTCCTGTGACTGTGATCACTCCTGCCAGGGTGAATTGGGAGCTCAGTAAAGGTTAAGTAATGGAGTGTTCCTTTCACATCTACTTAAACAAGTGACAGTCAAGTGCATCATCAGGGATAATAAAGAAATAAGGAAGAAGCGTGGCTAAACTTGGCCACAAACTGTCCAGGGGAAAAAAAAAAACTTAAAAACTAAAGATTAATTTTGTGCAAACAAATGTTCTAGAGTGTGCTAGAGTAGTCGTTAAGTGGTGTATCGTAGGTCATTCCCTCTACAGTTATACTGTACAAGTCTGTTCCTCTCATTAAGACACTCAATCATGCTCAAAATGTACAGTTTTACCTCCTCTTTTATTTGTGTAAAAATATAATAAGGCAAATAAACTACAACCTTAGATGAACAATACATACTGTAACTTCTTTCAGCGTGCAATTATTTATTTATCAAAACTGAAGCCAAAAAGTAAAAGAACATGTGGCAATACTAAGCCCCCCTATGATTCAATAGTAGGTCCACCTTTAGCAGCAATAAGCTGAAATAATCGTTTCCTGTATGACTTTATCAGTCTCTAACATGGTTGTGGAGAAATCTCGGCCTATTCTTCTCTACAACATTGCTTCAGTTCCTTGAGGTTTTGGGGCATTCATTATGGACAGCTCTCTTAAGGCCCCACCACAGTATTTGAATTGGGTTGAGGTCTGGACTTTTTGGTCATTTCAAAACCTTTTTTTTTCCCCCAGACTTTGTGGTGTACAGTACATTTACTGATCTGTGCTTCATGTCATTGCAGATCTTTAGCATGATCCAATTCCAATCAAGCTTTAGCTGTCAGACAGATGGCCTCGTGATCGACCTGTTGACTGAAAATTCCCAGCTTTTGTGATTGCAAAATAAGCCCAAATCCTCACCCCTCCACCACCATGCTTGACAGTGAGTATGAGGTGTTTCTGCTGAAATACTGCTTGGTTTAAACCAAACAAAACATACTTGTTTAACCTTCTTCTAACTGTGCTGTCGTGGACTTTAACAGTTAACATGCTCAGTGAGGCCCGTAGGGTCTGAGATGTAACTCATTGTGTGGTCTGACCTTGGGGTGAATGTGCTGGGACGTCTTTCCACTTGTGAATAATCTTTCTCACTGTAGAACATTAAACTCCAAATTGTTTGGGAATAATTTCCGGATTGGAAAACTTCCAGATTGATCTGCAGAAACAATTGCTTCTCTAATACCATTGTTTAAGTCTTTCCCTCTTTACATTGTGTTAACACACACCTGAATGCTGCAGACCAGCAAAACGCTAGAACTTTTTATAAAGGTGTGCACACCTGCTGATCGATTTATCAAGGACTTATAATTAGCACCTGGCTGCAACTTACCCTCCCAAATTCCGTGGCAACATTAAGGGGGACTTAGTAGTGCCCTGACAATTTGTGCCACCACAATGTTTTGTTGAATAAATAATGGAACGGTGAAAAAAGTTATAATGTTGTTATCTGTCTGAGGTAAATCAGGGGACACTTTTTTTTTTTTTTTTTTTTTTTTTTACACATGACTGTGTGAATATACCTATTTATGGGAACTTGGGAAATTAAGGAAAGATCTTGAATGAACCAAGAGGTGTATCAGCAGTTACTGGGTATTAGGGAAAAAAAGAGCAGATTGTCATTAGTGCCTGATGTACTAATATGGATCAGTATGTGCTTTTTATATCATATCTTTCATGAAATGAGGACAAGGTTCCAAAGTACACATTATAACCAGACAAGAGCCCGTAGAATAGCCTACTTGTACTTTCAGGTCAACTCTCAACTCAATGAAATTTACTACTTACATGCATACATATGACAAACACACATAGTAAGTCCCCTATATACGAATATTCGACTGTTGAACTTTCGACTGTTCAGCGTGCTTCCTCTGCAAGTGCAGCACAAGCTCAGGATGTCCGAAGCAAGTGTAAAAGCAGCGGTGATAAAGCTGGTATGCTAATTGGAAGGAAGCAATAACGATACAAAAATTAACATAATTGAGAGAATGAAGTGAGGTGAAAATATGGCAGACACTGCTCGTTCTTTTTACATGATTCTAAAAAACACTGTACTGTAATATACCCAATTGTGTTAGTATCCTTGTACCTAGGCAGTGGTCGTTGGACTTATGAACAAATTGGACTTCTCTGAACGGAGCTCATTAGTATGTAAGGGACTTACATGTGTGTGTACAGACCAAAGGTTTGGACACACCTTCTCATTCAAAGAGTTTGAATTTGTATTATGGCAAGAAAAAAGTCAGTCAGTCCGAAAAATTAGGAAAATTTTGAAAGTATCCCCAAGTGCAGTCACAAAACCCATCAAGCGCTACAAAGAAACTGGCTGACATGCGGACCGCCCCAGGAAAGGAAGACCAAGAGTCACCTCTGCTGCGGAGGAGAAGTTCATCCGAGTTACCAGCCTCAGAAATCGGCGGTTAACAGCAGCTCAGATCAGAGAGCAGGTCAATGCCACACAGAGTTCTAGCAGCAGACACATCTCTAGAACAACTGTTAAGAGGAGACTGTGTGAATCAGGCCTTCATGCTAGAATATCTGCTAGGAAACCACTGCTAAGGACAGGCAACAAGCAGAAGAGACGCGTTTGGGCTAAAGAACACAATAAAGAAAACTCTTTGAATGAGAAGGTGTGTCCAAACTTTTGGTCTGTACTGTGTATATATACTGTATATGTGTAATATGCATGGAAAATGCAGTCAAGAGCTTTTTTGTGCAGCATTTCAGGAATCCGCTACCTGCAGACGAGTGAGCAGAAGCAGGCTGACATGCCAATATATTCTGCAGCTAGAAGAATACCTTACTCAGCTCATCAAAATTCCTTGTAATAAACAAATGAGCTTTACTGCTTTTACCTGGTGAAACGGTTTTGATGCGGATGGGATGAGGACACGAGTTCAGAACTCCTCTGACATCACCCAGAGTCATGCCCAAGACAGGAGTGCCTCCAATCTCCAGGATGATGTCACCCACCGTGGCTCCTCCTCCAGGTGCTGCTGTGACGAATGGGAACTCGCCATAGTCTGCACCACCTCCAATGGCCACGCCCAACTCCCCCGATGCTCCACCCAGAGGAACGAAGCTCTCCTGAACTTTAGAACGCCAGTGAAGCTTCTTGACTGTAGCCTTAGACATGGCACCAACGCTGAAAGTAATGAGATTAAAACATGTGAGCAGTTTTTGCCGATTGTGACAAAGTTAATTCCGTAATTAAAGGTATTTTCTAAATGGTAAAACCTTTTTACGCTTCTCCTTATCTTTCATATGCCATATTTGTCTGGCACAAATACAGTAAAATGCATATGACCATGGCCTTATTGCATGTACCCTTGAAAGTTACTCTTGGTACAGTATTTGAAAAGCTGTTAGCAGAAGCAGTGACCTAGTGAAGAGCAGAACAATTGTGGGGTGGCGCTGGCGTAGACAATCAGTGCAATACTTCTCGGTACCATTATGAAACAAGTTTTATATACTACAATTAGATGTCAGTTATTCATCTAACACTGATAGTTTAAATGTAAACGATAAAATGTTTCCCCTAATAAGAAAGTGCCTCACCATGTGATGATGCAATCTGGACCACACGCCACCTATTTCAATTTCCACCCACATAAACACATGTAAGTGGTTGGTTTTGAACAGAACAAAGTCCTTCATTAAGTAATTAGCATCTATAATCTATGTAATTTAATTTGCAACATGCTTAGCTGATATATAGTCACGTTATGCTTCTGTCTGTAAAAAAAATAGGGCCCCTGAACCTACTGTAAACCTTTTTAAAAGGGGCCAATGATGAAAACTCACTTTTTGATCATTTTAGACAGTCACATGAGATTCTATTGTGTGTACACATGCAAAAACATGACAGGGAACACATTATAAAGCACAGGTTATTTCTGAATAAAGCAGCAGTGCCTATTGTTTATTGATTTTGCAAAAACATTCAATCTCAGGTGTGGAGCCTAAAGCTGTGTTACTACAGTATATTAAAGTTATTGCTTGGTAAGCTTGTTTTTTTTAAATGTAGTCACACTCCAAGGGGAATATTAGCTTTAGTTTGTATTGTCTTTCCTAGCAAGAGATCCATTGAGTGTGTATACGAGTGTTATTTTGCAATGATATTCTAGATCTCATCTGTTTTGTGATTTATAAACTTTAAAACAGGGGCTCTCTGGTCTATATCTCTGGTCCTTCTGTTTCTTAAGAGCTAAAAGTTGGGACAGATGCAGTCTTTTTCATCTCTCATGTTATTTCCAGAATGCAGGATCTGAGTTGAATTTCACTGGACAATTAACAAACTTGTTTAAAAAGGAGTATATCTGGTGAACGTTAATGTGCTGTAATGCAAAATGACATCTTAACATGTAAATATACACTACCAGTCAAACATCTGGACACACTTTCTAAGTTTATGGGGTTTCCTGATTTTATTTCTGTCTACATTGAAAACAATGCTGAAGGCAGCAAACCATGCAAACCATGAGACGTGTCTGTTACTTCTGTCCTGTAAAGCCTTCACAATGGCTCTAACCTGAGGTTCTGTTAATATTTGAGGCTGGTAACTCTAAAGGAACTTCTCTGCTGCAGCAGACGTTTTGGCCCTGCTTTCCTGGGACGGTCGTCATGGTGACATCATGGACCTCAAATGTTGAGCAACACAAAAGTAAAAATGCAACTAAACGATGAAAAAGCCTAGGTTAGCTGCTCCATCTTTTAGCTCGTAAGAAACAGAAGGACCAGAGATATAGATCAGAGAGCTCCTGTTTTAAATTTTAATAAAATCACAAAACAGATGAGGTTTAAAATATCATGAGAGCCAGGTTCATCATGGTGCTTTTTAATTAGTTTTGGAAATGCAGTTGACAATAATAGCACTATTCCAGAACAGCTGACATTGTGTTTTAAAATAACAACTTACTAATGTTTTTGTTGCTGTTACTTAAATACTACGTCATTACAGTAAGTGTGTTATTTCATACAGTAGTTTTAAAATATCCAGTACTGTTCTAGAATGCAGAAAATTGTTTTAAACTTGGTGTCCAAACCGTTCCACTGGTAATTTGTTTGAAATATTGTCAATTCTATCTGCTATCTCCTACTATACAATTAAAATAAAGCAATTAAACCCTATTTCTAATAATATGTTTTAGGCTGCTACATATTTATAGATTGAAAATGAAGTATGAAAATGTTACGCTTGAAATAAATGAAAAACATCTAAAACTATGATTTGATTGAAAAGAATCGAAAAAAAATAGTAGTTAAACCATAATCAAGCTCTATTCAGTTGTGATGAGTTAAACTTGTGCATTGTGACTATATAATCTTTTTTCCTTATATAACCATTTCGATTTCAGCAAATGGTATACACTAGCGGGTCCAGACTGTATTCCTGGAGGACGCCCTGCTCTAATGTTTTCCCTGCTCTACCATACCCACATCAATTCAGAAAAGGCTTTTAATTAGCTGATTAGTTAATTAGAGTGCCAGAAGCTGAGAAAACACTGAAATGTGCAGGGCAGGAGGTCCTCCAGGACCACGGTTAGAAAACCACTCGTATGCACCGTTTAATATATTGTAGTAGGGTAGTTGTACTACCTGTGGTCACAAATTGAACAACACTTAAAAAAATACAATTAAATAAGATAAATATAGTAAAATGCAACCTATTTTGCTAACTTTATTTTCCAGAGATTTTAGTGCATCGTGTGCATTTAGTGCAACTATATCACAACAATCAAACAAAATCACAACTGGGAACACTTCAAAAAAGAAAAAAAGAAAAAACCTGAACGGTGTTGCTCTTTCAGGCTTTCATTCACACTGTGCAGTTAAATATATATTTTCTTGACCTTGACAGGAGTTAAAGCCAAAAGCTATCATGCAAAGAGTGAAATCAGTGGTGCATAGTTCCGAATTCTTTAAAAGTTTACAAGGGGAATAAGCTTTCCTCCTGCATTTACTCATAAATCTTATTCAGCAGGGAGTTCTGCTTCCCTATGGCAGTCTGCAGGCTGAATACATAAGGCTGAGTCTCTAAATTGAAACAAAATAAGCAAACAGATGGTCAAAACACACAAGGGGGGGGTGACTGAATCTGCAAACACGACTTCCCAGAGTTCATAAAAAATGCAAAAGGCTATTTCAGGTGTTAACAATTGCATATTAGGCCTATGCACTTTTAAATACAAAATGCCAAAATACACAGATGACAGGTTTACAGTGGCATGTGGCTTCTTGAAGATGAGCTGCCTATAAAGACGCTTTTACAGTACATTAGGGCTCATTACATCTTCCACAGATCAGTGATCAGATAACTTTCTCTACTAACAAATATAAGGTTTTCTTCAATTGGACTTCTAAAAGGTGGCCAATGTGGACAAAATGAATAAATTAATTAGTAAATAAATCAGAAAAACACTCATCAAAAAAAGTGTAAAGCCCTTATGTACATTCATTTAAGCATATTTGTGTATGCAACTCATAATGCATGTGGTTCGTGCGAACACATTTTATGATAGTTTCACTGCAGAGCAAAGGGCAGGCATTAAGTAAGACTACTTTCGCTGATAAGCACTGAAGGGAATAGGGAATTGCGAGGTGGAGGTGTGTGTGTGTGGTGGTGGTGGGGGGTAACTACACAACATTAGCTCACTGAGGCTATAACACTGCCGCAGATCACCTGCAGCTTTCTCAATATTCATTTAGTGAGAAAGCACAAGTGGGTTTAGAAACTGCAGGAAGTCTCAAAAACAAAACAACAGGTTACCATTTTCATTCCAGTGGACAGAAGGGTCAGCTAAAATATACAAAAAACGATTAATAATCAAAAGCAAACACAGGCGTAAAGCAATTCGAACAGGGTATCAAAGTCCATTCAGTCTGTTGCTTTGTATTCAGACCTATGTAACACAGTCAAGGACATTACACAAGTGTCCTACTGCATCTTTTGTAATGAGAGCTTTGCACTTTTATGCATTAAATCACTAAAGTATAATGCTTTCACTGCATATCATGCAACTTGTCTGTCCAATTGTCCAGTGCAGTGCGTACTGTCCTTCTGAGAACCTTCTATTATTAATACATTATTAATACAGCTAATTCATGCTAAATCTACACCTAAACCTCATCCCAGACTTAACCCTTAGTAACTATAAAGAAGCCTCTTTATTATTACCTGCAGTTTTTATTAAAAAAGAAAAATCTACTATACTTAGAGGACATTTGGTCTCCAACAAGATATAAAAATATGGCCACAAACACACACACACACGTCTGCAGAGAGATAACTTTCTTTAGTCTCATGGGATATCAGGAATAGATCTTTCACATGTTTCGCAAATGTATCCTGCCAATGGGCTATAGAAAATCTGAAAGCTTCCTTCTGGAAAATAATCTGTGCTATATCTGTATATGCGGCATGAGATAAAACCGTGTCCTCAGTTTCACCCTGTTTCCTCCTATGCATTCTGAGAGCTGGAATGAATATATATATACAGTCATATACAGTTTATACTGTACACACACACAATTATTATATATATATATATATATATATATATATATATATACTATATATTAGTGCGTGTATGCAGGGGATTGTGAATTAGTGGTGTGTGTGTTTGTATGTACTGTATGTATGCGTGTATTTTTATATATACACACATTTTTTTATATATACTTTTTGTATATATATATATAAAAATACACGCATACATACAGTACATACACATGCATACATACAAACACACACACCACTAATTCACAATCCCCTGCAATAAAGATTTTATAAACAGTAATTTTAGGAGTTCATGTTTGGCTATATATAAATATACATTAATAAAAAAAATTGTGGTTGGGTCGAATTCTAGCTTTAATAACTACTGGAGTTTTATTAACAAACCATAAGCATAATTAAATCAACTTGGAGCCATCAAAACAAAACATGCATTTAAACATGCAATTGTCAAAACTATAATTTGGATTATAAGTGTAGAATAAAAATCTACATTAACATTAGTAGTGAAATAATTTAAATTAATAGTACTGTAGTTATGTATGTATACGCACCAGACTCTCTCTCTCTCTCACACACACACACAAACATCATCATCATCATCAAATTACTATTATGGCATTTAAAAATCTATTTTTGACCCTTTTGTACCCAGGCATGTAGGTGAAGCCACAAAGTCTAATGAAAAAACAAAACTTCTTTAAATTGAGAATGAAATTCCACAAATTGGGTAAAGAACATTTCTTGTAAAATAATTTCGAAAGCGTCCTTCATCATGGCTCTGCTGAGAGGATTTGTGCCTATGCATCATACCTCCAGTTCTCTTCTTTTTGAAACAGGGTGAAAAATTACTTGCGTAAGCTTGTGAGCAGCACGTTATAATATTTTATTAATTCTGATTGGCTAATTGCTGTTATTTATAGTTTGTAGATGATCATACATAGAAAGCTTTAATATTTAATTTTCATAACAAACTTTACATAATAAACAGCATTCTTAATCAAAAGTGGATGGTAAGGGGGATGGTGGTTTTATAGAGGGGATGGTTTTTGCAATTTGTTACAACAGGGGGGGGGGATGCCATACCCCAGCATCCCCCGTCAAATCTAACCCTGTACCCTCTAGAAAAATAATCATTGTGAAACTGAAAATCAAATTTTGTCACAAAAAAAAAAAAAAAATCGGAAATTAAATTTATAGGACATATCGTCCAGCTCTACTTTCCAGAGAGAGTGGAGGGTATTACACCAACAAACAACTACATCTGTATTGCTGCTCAAGAATAACAAATGAATGTGACGATCCACAAACTTATATATAATGTCTATATATAATGCCATATAATACAGTATATAAATGACTGTACATGTGCTGGAGTAGATAAAGACTTAAAATAAAAATAGTAAATTATATAGGTAATATATAATGTATACTGTATAAGTAATATAAAATTTTAATTGATCTTGGTTAACACTTTGTACTATTCCCATATATGCACTAAAGAAAACGGTGGAAGAAAGATGAATTACTTTGCCTAGCATTTGCCCGAGTACTTTGGGACAGTATAAATTTATACAGCATAGAACACTCTGATATCCCTGCTTGCATCAATAGCTTGTTCGGCTGTAAAGCTCCTGCACTAGTCCTCATTAGCCTGGAGCTGTGAGGTCCGCAGGAGATAAAACGCAGGAGGGAGATCAATCGTGCAGGGTCCCTCCAATGATGTGATAGATGAGCTCCAATTGAGCATGGATTTAATTGAAAACTTTAGATCCGGGAGGCACCATGCCAGCGGGAGGACAGAATATCAGGAAATACTGAGGAAAGTTTTTTTGCAAAAGGCACTGGATCCACAAACCTGTGGTAAGAACAGCTCTTGGTTTTCCTGACAGCTCAACCATAAGATGCACTATGATTCTAAACATCATATCTTTTCCATGTTTTTTTTCTCCCAGACAAAACAATAGATGAGTTTAATAAACGTAATGGTACTGTATGTTTACAAAATAGTACTATTTGAAAATAGTATTCTTTTACTACTACTAATATGATGAAAATTTTTTTTTACTCTTGTGCGAAGCCCAGTTTGATTCCTTTTTGTTTTGACACAGCAAATTATTACGCGATAAAACGGCACAGCCTTTTCTTCAGAAAGTTGCTTCTGCTCTCATCAATATTATACACTGCTTAAAGACACATTTTAAAAACACTCTGCAGCAACGCACTGCGGCTTACTAGTGTGTGAAGCGGTTGAGCTAGCACAGCTTGGCATTCTACACAGAATCATTAAAGCATTCTGAGGGCTAGAGAGCCAGAAGCTATTTTCACTTTTCCCCCACATCAGCACCAAAAGCTCCTCTGTTAATAAAGGGGGGGGAAGCACTTTTGTATTTTTTTGGTATTTTGTATACTTGTTAACACGCTCATCTGGACTGGAGGGTAATGTCTTCGTCTGGCTTATCCTGAATCCCCTGGCATAAAAGAAGAGTTTGTACAGCATCACTTTATTTACAACACATCTGCTCTCAAATTAAGCTTTTTTCAAATGAAAATCCTCTTACACCAACTTGTTTGTGGTATTTTGTTGCTCTTTGTTCAAACTCCTACACACACTTGAATAAACTGAGACAGTTTTGTAGCAACACATCTTCATGATACCTGCACACGTTTTCATATAAATACCTCCGACCAACACCTGCAGTTTGCATAATGACACCATTGGCCTTGTGCCTTTTAACCTTCATGCTGTTGAGTTTTATGGCTAGTAAGGTTGAATGAAGCATGAAAGAAGAGAAGAAGAGAGGAGTGTAAAGGAGAGTAGAGGAAAGTATTTTAAAGAGGATGAGAGATGAGAGGAGGGAACAGAAGAGTAAAGGTGACGTCTCAATGAGAGGAAGTGAGTGAAACGAAGGGGGGGGGGGAATGAAAGGGGAAGAGATGAACGAAGAGGAGTAAAGGATCCGAGTGAAAAGGAAAGGAAAGGAACGAAAAGGATTGGAAATTCACATAAGGACATGGAGAATGGTAGAAAAAGAGAGAGAGCAATACACAAAGAGAAAGCGAGAGAGTGTGAGAGAGAGATGCGGCATCCTGCTGACACGTGTCTGGTGTAAACATCTGAATGTGTAAGTGTGTATAACGGGTGTTTCAGTGCATGCTGACTCAACAATTACAAATGACCCCTCCTGAAATATTATCTGTCCTGTTTACCGAAGCGATATACCGCCAGAAATCTGCTTCGCCATCCAAAGAACACTCACCTACCCAAATATGCCATGTATTCAAAATGAGTATTTACATCAACATACACGACACCGAGATCAAAACGGTGACTATGGACCTATAAGCCAATAACCACACCAAATCTCTCGATGCTTTCGTTGCAGAGTTATGAGAAATGTCACAAGAGAGCAATTCGTGACTTTTTCAGTACTCGCATGAATTTGTTATTATTATTATTTTTTTTAAATTATTTGTTTTACTGGACGGAATCAGAAAAATATGCCAGGTCAGATCACTTGACCTGGGCTGGGAGGACTGATACAGGAAATGGTCTGGCTGCAATACTTACCCAGGTCACATGGACACCTGAGCGCTCGGAGCTACAGTAGTTAGAGATTACAAATATGATTATTTACACGCAGACAGAACTACAGGGGACTCCAGGGATCAGTGTACAGGGAGGCCTACATCTGATAATAAATTTGCAGCTAATCATGCACTTAATTATCCAGGCTTAGTCAATTAAAGTCATTGGAAATGAGGCAACATGAGGGGGAAAAAAATGTGCTACATGAGTGAGTGCACTGAAACGCTCAATCTCTCTCTCTCTCTCTCTGGAAACTGTCAGGACGATTTTGGACAAAATTTGCAATCCCTTCTACATCATTTGAAGCTCCAGCATCGACTCGGGCGCGTGCTGTTGCTGATAGACCCTGGAGCTCGTTTGTGAAAAGCTCACGCGACATTTTTACCTCAGACCTGATCATACCGTGTGATGTGTTACGCGTTTGACACAAAACAAACATCACATTTGATAGACTGCCAGCGCAGAGAGCTTGTCACGCTGGGAACGCTGGAGGGGGGGGAGAAAAAAAAAAAAGCAGGCAAACACGCCAATGCCAGTGTAATATTTCGCATAATGGAAGTTGTAACCGTAGCGGGTAGTGGGCATGACGTGTCGTGCAAAGGGGTGGAAATGAAAAGGCTGCAAGTGCACTAAAGCATATGGCCAAAGAAATGCGACGCTCCGTGACAAACGTACCTTCATAATTCCAGCTCGCCTCCGGTCGACGCGACGCCTTGCGGCTCTGATCTGGTTCCTGGTGAAAAGCTCGATGCTACTGGAGAGCGCTGCGGATCCTGCTGTAGTATGTGTATAGGATGAGGGGACGCGGCTTAGCTTACGGATCCATAGCACTGCACTGCTGTTGATGTTGAGGATGAATGAGCTGGCGAGAGGAGAAGAAGACAGCAGCGCGGCATTACAGAGATGAGGTGGCCATGCCTCTCCGAGCTCCCCGGCTAAAAACAGCGGTACCGGTCCGGATGACACGGCGGTCAGCGCGAGCTCTGTGTGTCCCGGGTTCGGCGATGAGGAAGCGGTGATAAGCCAGAGAGGCGAGCGGAGCCCGGATGGGGAGGGATGGCCGTGTGAACCAGCGCGATTAGGACCGCCTATTGGGGGAAGCGATTGGACAAGCAGCCTGCCTTTGCGACTGAGCAGGACCGCTCACCTAAATACTTCAGTCACACAGCAGTGTTGCATTGTGGACAGTCTGTGATTAAATGTCGCCTGTCTTGCATATTGAGTGTAAAATACACGCTCGCGTGGTGTTGCTTTATTTGGTTCACTGTTGCATTTTTCGAATGAAATTAGTACACGTTTTTAAAAAAAAAAAAAAAAAAAGAAATGCTAAAAATGTAAAGCATGTGAATGGTGCTAAACAGCAATAAAAGGCAAATATGGGTTGTGTTACTTATTCCAAAATTAATATCTGGTGATTAGCCTACTTAATTTAGAGCCTGAATTATGTTTAGTAATGAAATTGAAATGAATAAAGCTTGGTATTAAATGGATATATGCGCGCACCACCGCCTTTACTGTACCTTACCATGTAGCTGAGCTGATAAAACACTTGGATCAAATAACAGACATAGCCCTGAATAAAGAAGCATTAAGCTCGAAATCATATCAGTCTTTATATCACTGTATTATTTTGACAGGGTTTAGTGCGGTATGCGGTTTTGGGACGTAGCCATGGTGACAGGTAGGCATGGTAGCCTGTTCTCTCTGCTGCAATGCTCTGCTGCCCCTGTAGCTCAGTGCTGACATCAGCAAATGCGCTCGCTGTTTACGCTCCTCCATGACGTACTGTCCCTAAAGCCACTCGCAGCATCGCCCCCACTTCCGGTTCAAACCGACGGTCATTGCACCGGTTTGGGAAAGCGCGGGACACTGCAGGAGCACGCAGTGTGTATGGTCTTGTCTTAAGGCTACTACGCGAGCGCGTTCTCGCCGTGTCGCTTTACCATGGAAACAGACGTATCCTGGATACCGCGGGTGGTGGAATGCGCGTGCACCGCTCACTCAAACAACAGCCTGCGTGATACGTCATTTTGGACACTTCTTGCAAAGAAAGTTTCACATATCTTTTTGTTTGGTAATTTGGTCACTTTTGACCAATCTGTAATCTCACAACAAACACTGCACCTTTCATCTGTAATACATATCACAACTGTATTACTCTGTTCTCCTGTTCCCTATTATCCATATATAATAACTGAGGATTTGTATCCCTAAACTTTCTTCATACACTATGTGTGTGCACTTTTTTTTGCTGACTCTGTATTATCTCTAAATTCTTTGCAAAAATACAGTACTGCCTACTTCCAATAAAATGTACAGAATATGCGTTATGCAGCCCATACTGACACACATGTAACCATGTGCTCACTAAAATTAGGAAGTAGTGCATAACATTTATTAAGATGCTATTAGTCCATCAAACTATTTGTATTGCGTCATCTAATAAAAATACACAAGATCTGGGAATTGCTCATAATGTGCAATATAAAAACATTCTGATTTTTGCCTTTAACCAGAACCCATTAAAATGTCACACACACACACACACACACACACCACACACACACACACACACACACACACACACACACACACACACACACACACACACACACACACAATATATATTATTAGAGAAGAGAAAATGGGTTGTGAGAGCGAACAAAGAGATAAACTGATGACAGCAGTATGAATGTGTCAACATTATATTAATATCTAATATGTTGTGAAGTTAACTGTAACATCGGTACTTTAAAAATGAGTCCTAAAATTCCAAAATTATTACTTTACAATAGACAAATCTTCATATCTAACTAGCAGTACTTTTTGGTGTCATGCTAAAGGTGCCGTATTTTACAAGTTAACATACTGTAGGTCTATAAGGTACCCCAAAGTATGGCTTTTAATGTTCCGACTGAAGTAGCCATCAGATAATTCATTGTTTCATACCCCAATCTCCCTTTCTTTCACTCTGCATACAAATATAGCCTTTTAATGTCTACAATACCACTCCAGAGAACAAAAGAGCTAAGCAACAACCTGGGAGAGGGAACTGTATTTTCTAATGTGACGTCACATCAGGAGGGGTTGGGGTTGAGGGGATCTAATTGGGTTGGTTAAATTCCAGTGAAAACAAAAATTGAAGGAAAAAAAAGGACAAAAGGCCAGCTTTTTTCCATGCTTCTTGTTTGTACACACACTGTTGACAAATTAATTTCTGAAAATGTCTCAAATTTGAATTTTGCATAATATATTGACTTTAAAAGAAAAAAATATTTCCACAATGTACCACCAGAGGACAGTATATATTCACCAGTCTGTCACCATAAATCAGCATAAAAAGTAACTGCTCAGGATTTTAGGAATCACCACAAGATGTAGCAAAAAAAATAGTAATTAAAAAACAAAGGAGATAAAGTGGTAAATAATAATTGTGAGTAAAATAATCACTGTCACTGACTTATAATTGGGGAAGGATACAGTTCTCAATGGCTCATTACTGTATATGTTTTTTGGCAGGCCTGGTACTAAAACTCACAATGGCTGAAATGAAAACCACTATATAATATGACCATTATGTAACCAATGGGAATTAGCTGACAAATAAGATCATATGATGATCACAATACATATAATTGTTATTTGTTTATTAATGAGGATACATTAGGTGATTTGTAAATTGTGAGTACTGGAAGATTAAATAAAACAAGTGTATCATTACTACATTATATCACTTTCTCTAATTGATTAGAGATAAGGCTTTTGGTGCGCATAGTAATTCTTTATGATCTCACTGTATATAAACAACTAGTAAACCTAGAGGTAACTAATCACTTTTTGTTGTAGAGTAGTAAGATCATGTATCCTCAAACTGTATTGGACTGTAAACTTAATTATATTGACTTCTTATGTCTGATGTTTGAACAGACCCGGACATTAAAAGAAATTATGTTCTGTTAAATATAACAGTAATCGTGTATAAGGTTATTTATGGATTACAGTGACACAGGATGCACATTTCAGTCAGTGACAGGTCAGATGCAAGTGCTGGTTACTAACAGTTGTGTATGTGTGATGAGATCCATCAACAAAGTCAGATAGTGTAGCATGATTTGCATATTTGCATGAAATATTGCTATTATACAGAAATCATTCTGTAAAAACTTTTTCATATTGGGTCAATGCACCATGTCCACCTGAGTGAGGTATTCACACATCAGCTTCCACTTAATTGTATACAAGGTCCACTTGCTAGTGCCTCTTGTGTTTAACTACTAGTGTTTCCTAATAGTAGATAACTGTTGAGACTATGGTGGCCTTTATGGACAAAGCACATACAAAAGTGAAAGCACAGATATTACAGAAACATGCTGCAAATACAAAAACACATACAAGAGTCAAAGCACATCTGGTAGTATTTCCTGATATTTTTCCTTGAACTATATTAAACTTAGCATGCTCCCCTTTTTTGTTCTCAGTGCTCCCTGTACTTTACTGTGGAATGCATGTAGACTATGTGGATGGTGTATGCTTGATTATCTAGTGACTTAGAAGACATGATGTACCCTAATATGCCCTTTGTGTAGCTCACATGGTGGTTGTGGGTGTTGGCTTAGTCACTATATACAGTGGGTATAGAACCCCCTCCCCTTTAAAATAATAAAAATTTGTTGCTTTGCAGCCTCGAATCAACATAGACAGTGTTTTAGTTTCATCCAGCTGTATTTAATGCAACTTTTAACATCAAAGTAAAAGATATAAAACCAACATGTCAGAAAAATGTGACTGAGCTACCACTTGTCAGGGGTAGCTAAGTGGTTGAGGCATTGGTCTCCGGTTCGGATGGTCCCTGGTTTGAAATCCCATGACCACCTAGTTGTCCTTGTTGGGCCCTTGAGCAAGGCCCTTAACCCTTATCTGCTCAGATGTATAATAAGATAAAAATGTAAGTTGCTCTGGATAAGAGTGTCAGCCAAATGCCTACGTGTAAATGTTAAATAAATTGTTTAAAAAAAAAATTTAAAAAAAAAAAACAGACTTATGAATTTGGAGAAGGATGACCCTTCTCCTAAAATGATTTGTAATCTCAAACATATGAAACTAATCACCTTCTCAATGGCACACAAAGCTCCACATATTGACTTTGTAATATTTGTCCACTCTCCTTTGGAGTACTGCTCAGGATAAATTTGATGGTCACTTTTTGTAGACTGCAGTCATCAAGTCACTCCACCAATTTTCAATAGGGCTTAAGCCTGGGCACTGACTAGGCAATGCAAGGACACTCACCTTTCTCTCCTTTAACTACTGTGTGGTTAGTTTTGTGGTGTGCTTTGGGTCATTTTCATGTTGGAGTTGTTCCCATTGGCAACTTTCTGGCAGAGGGCAGCAAATTTTCCTTAGGAAAAGAACAGTATTTAGTCATTATTTTTCTTATATCTTAACAAGTGCCCCTGTCACTGCTGCTAAGAAATACCCCCATAAAAGGGTATTACCACCTCCATGCTTCACTATATGAATGGTCTTATTTAGATGGTGAGCTGTATTGGATTTCTACCAGACATATACTGTAGTTTGGTGTTGTGGTCAAACAATTACATTTTAGTCTCTTCTGACCACCTGCATGACTGCATGTGGTCATTCTTGAGGAATGCCTTTTTTCTTGCAATCCTTCCATGCAGGCCAAATTTATGATGATGCTGTCACATGCACACAATGATTCTCTTTTTCATAAATTCCTGCAATTGCTTCAGAGTTACTGTAAGGCTCTTGGTTTCCCATAAACTTTCATTCGGTCTTTCTCCAGACAGGGTCCTATGTTGTTCCACTTTATTGTGACTTGTGCCAGGAGTCTTAAGGCTGCCTCAACATAATTGTGAAGGACAAATTTCAATTCCATCTTGAAAAAGGGGGACTTAAATGTATTTTAAAATGACCATTTTATAAAAGCATTTAAAGCACTGTTTCCTAATGAATTATGAAGACCTACAGACATGACAAAATACAATTGACGCAAATTCTTAAATCATGTTAACACTGATAAAAACTTTAATCCAAGGTTCATATTCTTTACAGTACACAGTGACACTTTCGATTGGCAGTAATATACTTTTTTGCTTAGTTTTTTTGTGACAAGGAATATGCAATGCAAATCTGTCTCTACGGCTGCAAAGGTGACCCTGGGTGCATGCAGGGAACCTGTGAAAAATGGGAAATATATTTATCTGCCAAGAAAGAAGCCAAAAGCAAGCACCATCACCAAGGCCAAATCTGTCTACTACCAGGAACTGTGCGAGCAGGTGGAGATGAAAGATGGAGAAAAGAGTACAGTATCTATCAATTGGCAAATGCATGTGTAGGAACAGCACAAGTCCTTGACCAATATGTTTCTGTGAAAGACAAATACAGTCGGCAGCTCCAGGGCAAACATTAAATTCTACAATCGTGGCAGCAGTATTTTAGCAAAGTATCAAATGCTTAAATCCCAGATTGGGCTGACCACTAGCATCACCATACCTAATTTCCAGAACAAACTCAACCAGGTGGAATGCTCCAACTACCATCCCATTTATTTATTATCGCACACCAAACTAAATAGCCCAAGTCTCTCCATGAAACCTTTATAGACAATGGTGGGAACTGGCTACCCCAGGTATTTACAGTACAATGTCTTATGGGAAGGCAAAGTAGCAGAGGACATCTATTAAGATCAACTCAAAGATATTTAGAGAATTAACCTATGTTCACCATACTTTTTGTGTGGTTCTGTGAGAGAGGAAGATCCACAATGAAGTCTATGGCCAGATGTGACAAATGTTATTGAGGTGAGAAGTTTTCCTGCTCCCTTTTGAACTACACTTTTGAAATTTGGATCTGTTGAATGATGCATGTTTGACCACATGTTTGAACTGTGGTGCTTTTTGAATGCAGTTGAGGACAAAGTATAGGCTCTAAACAAGTTGGGCACCACTTATTGTTTATGTGTTTATGTGTGTATTCTGTTCATGTGTGTGTCCTGACCGGCAGAGCTGACTCATGGGAAACCACGAAATGGGAACATCATTCTGAATCATGAGAGTTTCTCCCATGAGCTGTGAAGAGTGTACATTCTCACCATCCCAGAAAAGGAGGCCTCCAAGATTCTGTTACAGTAAATCCAGGGTAATAAACCCTGCTTCTGATTATGCAATAAAATTCAGGACTCTTGCTGCTGATATTAAATAGAAACAGTGTGCTCTGTATGATATGTTCTACTAAGGTCTCTCAGATTTTCTAAAAGATGAACTGACAGTCTGAGAGCTACTGATAAGCTAGATACACATTACTTAGACATTTTAAACTAATATACATAGTCTTCTTTTGATTCTGAACAGCTGCTTTATACCAATGACCACTGTTAAAAGCACTATACAAATTGAATTGAAATAGAATCAAATAGATACCCCCCCCCCTGCTTTAGAGCATTGTGAACTGTTCTCATAATGCACCAGGCAGAGATGAATCACCTGAACCTATGCAGATTACCATTCTCAGGTATTATCATTAGCAGAAAGGCAGAGATGTTTTCAAGGCAGCTCTATCCAAATATTTTCCCTGCTATCTATTGATTCATGTCCAGCTAGAGGTTGATAAGCAGTCTCAGGTCCTAACTGTCTTTATTGATTCAGGTGTTGATACAGAATTCATTGATGAGGAATTGGTCCCCCCTGCAGGTTAGATCAAAGGACAATTTCCTACATCATATAACCCATAAAACTAAACCAGTTGATATGGTGCTCTCACATAACAAGAATATCAATTCAATTTTCTTTTCATTTGCTCCACAAGTTCCTTTAATTTTGGATTACACCTGGCTAAGTCACTCCAACCTACATGTTGTCCAATGGGAAAACTCTTGTATGTAGTACTCATTGCTTGTTTGTCTCAGATCTGCTGTCACTCATCCGCCTAAAAGCCTGTAGATCAGGAATAATCCTGGAAACACTTTTTCAGGCCCAAAGATCTAGGCTGTAAAGAAATACTTTAGGAAGCCCCTGGGGAGACCCTTATCATCTCAGATAAAACCCTCTGCTCATGTATTTATTACTGGTGGCTTAATTCAATTACTTTAAAGAACAGATACCTGTTTCCCCATGTCTCATTGGTTTTTGAGCTACTTCAAGGTACCAAGTGTGCCTAAAGGCAGTCCTATATGTACATGGCGGCATGGTGACATAATAGTTTAATTCAATTTAGTTTAATTAATGGAGTTTGCATGTTCTCCCCATGCTTAGTGAGATTCATCCAGGCACTCCAGTTTCCTCCCACATGTAGATTGGGCAAACTGGCATACCCAAATTGCGCGTAGTGTGTAAGTGGTATAGACGAATGAATGAATATATACTGTAGATCCAGCAAGATGGATCTTTGCAACACCTACCATTAGGTCTGTAGTACTGAAGAGTGGAAGATTGACTTTAACACCCCAATTGGTTTACCAGTTCTCCAGTATGAGTTTCATTTTAATTACATCAGCTAAACTCTTCTCATCATCCTTTCTCCTTTATTCCACTGTTTGAAAGACCTCTTTACCTCAGTTCCTGATCTTTCCAGATCTAAACAGACTGGTAGAGGTGGATACCTCAGATAATGGGGTATGGGTAGTCATGGCAAAACAGTCACCCAAAGACAATCATTGTCACCCAAGTGCATTTTTCTCTTGATGCTCTAGGAAGCTGTTAACAGTTCCTGCACAAGTTATGGCAGAAGAATGGCTCAACTGGCTAGAGGGTTCTGAGTGGACTTTCACAGTTTGGACCAACCACAAAAACGAAATATTTTCACACATCATAGTGACCAACCCACATGAGCCTTGGTGTTCACTACACCTGGTGAGGCAGGGTCCAAGAAAGGGAAACTAGTTGCTCTAACCTGTCAGTTTGCCTTTGAGGAAGAGGGTAAATCTGAGTCCATCCTTATTTAGCCAATATAAAAACCAGACAAGAGATTAAAAGGACTCCCTTGCAAATCACCCAGTTCCTGATAATTTCTCTATAACAATCGGTTTCATGTACATGGTAAGTGGATAACCTGGCAAATAGGTTAGGTGTGTGCTGGTTTGCATTTTAGGTTGGCCCATTTCAAATAACACTGTGAGGTCTTAAGGAGAAATTTGCAGGCTTTTCTCCAGGTCCAGTGACAATGCCCCTTGAAGGCCTGAACTGAGGGAAACATAGCCTCCCTCTCTTGGGTGGGCGTCTGACTCATCATGTGAAGCATGACATGGAAGAGGCACACTCAGGGGTGGACTGTGATGACAAAGTTGCTCATGGCATTGACAGAGTTGCTCCCAGCGCTGCTACTGATGCACTGTCTCCTAAACTTTGCTCACTTGGAGCGTTGAAAGACACCCGACCATCACAGCATTCCAGCTTTTTAAGCAGACTAACCTGCCCTTGATAGAACATCGTCAAGAGGTCTGGTTCAATCCAGCCACTTCTGACTGCCAAACTCAAGAAATTTCAGTGGGTCCGTTAAATTAAATGGGCTATTGCAGCATGAAAACCTCATTCCCATTGGAGTCACAGGAGTACTTTTGGGAAGAGTTTTTCCTGATAGCATCAGATGATACACAAGAGCCCCGTGCAATGTGAAAAAAAATACTGTAGATTTGACAGAAATTTATTGGAATCCTGGTAAATTGATATGAACAGCATATATGAAGTAAAATATTTTACATGGTATAAAGTAACACATCGTCCAGTAAATATACTCTTTGGGCCAATGCTGCAACAGGGCAATGCTAGGATTTGTTAAGACATCCTTCTGAACTGTGTTTCAGAATCTTAACAGGAATCCATCACAACTAGGGCAGCTGATTCTAAGCAATTATGTAGTGACCTTAATTCAGTAGTAAAATATATTGAAACAACATTAACGGTGTTGCGGAGCTGAGGCTACATGTGGTGGCTAAGTGGATAAGCCTTTTGTTATAGATTAAGGCTGTATGTTCCGGTCCCAGCATGATCATCCCTTCAAGAAAATGTACACTACATAATACAGTAATCTACTTTAAATATGTTTTAGGGGTGTTTCACACCCTTTTCACAATTTCACTGCACTTTACCATGAGTAACGTACTGTTAAGTGTTAAGGAATTATGCTGCACAGCTTCTCAACCTTCCTCTCAGACTTCTCTGGCTGGAATCGATATATTAAATATAAATATTAGATATATAAATATTATATAAAGTTTATAAGAAATGTACTTTTGACCGAGCTTTAGTGAAGTATATTTTGGGTGCATTCTGGGCGGGTTTTTTTGTGAACTGCGAGGGGATTTAATGCTTGATAGTACGCCCAATCTGGCAACCCTGCTGTCGACGCTCCATATATTCACCCCAGAATCCCTCCCTTTAATAAGTTTCCAGGCTGCTGTTTGCTCTAAACCACCTGTTTTGCTTTAATCCCGATTTTGAGGCTTAGATAAGATGCAGAGATAGATAGAGAATGAATGGGTATACCCTGTTCTGTCAAACCGCGACGGTCTCTTCCCCAGCTACAAACTTGAGCTTCTCTCCTGCCTTTTAATGGAGGCATGTGAGTCTCTGGGATTTGCTCTTTAATTTATTCGAGTTCAAACCAGACGCAAAGAAAAGCGAAGTCGAGACACAAGAACAGAAGAAGTGCTCTGTGTGTGTGTGTGTTGTTCGGGTTGTTACAGTTTAAGGTGATTTTTTCTTCTTCTAGAATACACACAACAAACGGAGCTGAGGGCAAACTGATGGTGGGCATCATGCACTGCGTTCCGATGAGGTGAATGGGAGCAAATCCGACATGAATGAGGAGAACCGGAAAAGTAAGTCAACGATATTCCCTACAGTCGCCTTTTCATTTGAACGCATATTGAATGAGGTCCAAATTACACTCTTTTGGGGGAAATCTTTGCGCAAACGTGCCTTTGCGCGTTTTGTGGGAATAATGAAGAGAAACACGGCCAATAATAGACGGAGAAATATTCACCATACAATTTGTAAGGAGAGATGAAGGTTATGTGCTGTGCTGGTATGATTTTAGGCACCTATTCCCAATTGCATTGCTTTGGACCAGATGTTGCTCCGCCACTGATTTAAAGAATGACACTCTGCAGATTGTTTACATACAACAAGCTGTCAGTGTGTAATTTCAAATGATGTTATAGAAGTATGTGTGTTAATTATTCGAGGCATTACTGTACATATTAGACTATAATAAATGTAACAGTAATAAAAGATTTAGATCTACCAAGATTGGATTTATGGTTTGCTAGTGCAAACTTGGGCAGTGCAAATAAAGTACTGTATATCCTACAGTAAAAAAAAAAAAAATTATATATATATATATATATAGGTCATTAATTTTAGAAGATTGTCTGTTTATTTGGCACACCAATGCTCAATTATCCTCTTTAAAAAAATGACACTACAAGTTTGTATGGTGTATCGCATTCAAATGCAAGATCATCATGTGTCGGTATCATGGACATTTAAAGCCTAACATATATTACAAAAATAAGGATGTTTTAAATTCAGTCTCATACCAGTCCATCATTTGCAGATCGTCAGACTAAAGCTCAAACATGGATCAGTCCTGCATTTTGTGACTATTGGCATAATGTCCTATGAATTCAGAAAACAATGCCTGCTCATAATGCGACTTTACTACAGAATATGCAATGTTAATAGCATAAAAGCTACATTACTGCTGAGCTTTTAGCCAACAAACCTTAAAAGAAACCTCTTTTTTTTTTTTTTTTTAGATTTGCATCAATCCAGGAAGGTTATGGTAGTGTTACCAAGATATTTATGGCCAATGGTTTGTAAGCTTGTAATATGCACTAATTAATAACTTATTGTTAAAAGTTATACAAGAAGATGGATACACAAATATTCTCCATGTCACGTTCAGAAGCTGCTGAGGATTAGGAGGTTCTTGTGAGATTGGAAGGTCCTTGTTTTTCACAATAACACAGTAAGAAAGCCAGTAAAAGCTTTTGAAAAAGTATTTTATGTAACAATGAAAACAGCATAGACCAGCTCTTTAGCTGAGTTGTGGGCTGCTACTGTTTGTGTATCAGAGGGACTGTGTTTATAGTGACTAAATATTCTTTTTAAAGTGACACAAATATATAACCTATTACATTAGACCAGATGTGTTTCTTTTATCTGATTTATTTATTTAGGTATGTAGTTATTTATTCATTCATTCATTTACAGACTACCTGTTTACTGCCTACCTGTTTAATCATAGAGCAAATACAGTATAGGTCTGTTCTCCATAATATGAGTTCTGTTTCATTTGGTCTTTATGGAAATGAGGGTTACACAGAGTTATTTTTACAATATTCCATCTTTACTGATACAGTATATTGTAGCTGGGTTGTGTTTAGCCAGCAGCTACTCAAATGAGTCCACAGGTACTAGAGTGCTGAAAAACCTCTGTCCCAGAATCCTTTTCGTTCACACTCACTCTGTCCTTGCATTGAAGTAGGTCACATCTGTCACAGTGTGGCTCAGCTCACCTATTGTAGAAACCTCATCTCCTCACCACAGTGCGCAGTTGCTGATTAGCAAAGATTTGCATTCAGATCTTTGCATTAAGGGGTATTCACTTTTTCAATAATAAAAAAAAAAAATCACAGACTGTTGTATGAGCACAGTACTAAGTATTAGTTTAGTAAATGCACAGCGGTCAAACAATTTAAACAAAAATGCATTTATATGCTAGAACTTTCTATTCTTGAACATCCCCCCACTTTTTCCAATGCAGATTGTAATAAAAGTATTTAGTGCAGTTAAAACGACTTTTTAATTTTATTACAAATATTTGTTATTTTAGATAAAATTTACATCCCATAAGGAAATTTAAAATTGTGACTAGCATAATTTTAAACAGTAGAAGTTAGTACTGTTTACTTTGCGTAAAACACAGATGTGTCTCATGATACATGATATTGGCATGGACAATATTATTCAAGCACCACTCTGATTGTTTGATATAACCACAGTTAAATAGATTTTTACACAAATAAATACTGTATACTAAAAATAATTTGCAATTTCATAAAAAAAAATCATTAAAAAAAATGAACTGAGCTTGATATTTAAAAAATCCTAAACGATGGGATGAGCTGAAACAAAGTGCTGTATACTATAAGTTAACATGCAGTGAATTGACTACAAATTCATACAGCAATATATTTGCAATTTATTCTACTGCTTACTGTATATTCTCATTAATATGCTATAATTTATTTATTTTTTGCATATTACATTTGAGATCAATAAAAAAGAGAATGTTTTAATAAATTTTCAGATTTTTGGGGGCTCTAAAACGCAATGGCTTATGTTTGAAGGCAGTAGTCTAGCTGCAACTGAAAAAAACACTTCTATTAAAACTGGTATATTACAGGCCAAAACTACACACAGGTGGTTTGCCTAATCTGATTAGAGAGCCATAAAAATAAGCAGATTCTTAGACCATGCATAAATATGTTTTTCTTATTAACTTAATTGGTAATATCTGAATATGCCACCTTTGATCTGTGACCAGTTAATATGAGGTGAAAGCTGTCACCTAAGGAACATACGAGTCTAGCATAAATATTCCAACTTGTCATTATGTCCAGTTATTTTCATTGCGTCTTATGGGATAATAATATGCCATTCATGGAAGACAGCTCTTGTCAGCAGCTCTTGTCAATGTTAAATCTCTCTACTTCACTCACCAATTGCTTTCTTCAGGTAATGGGTACTCCAAAGAGATGGAGGAAGATGGAGGAGAAGGGGAGGAGGAGGAAGAAAGTGGAGGAGAAGGGGACAAGGAAGGAGAGGATGAGGAAGACGATTGGGAAGGCGCTGAGGAGCCAAGGATTAAACGCACAGACACAATAAACTCCAACACCAGTTCTACAGGGACACAGAGGAAGAAAAGCCAGCATGGCAAGAAGCAGGTGCAGGGCTCTAACCAGGTGCAGCGAGCACCAAGAGCGCTCTTCTGCCTTAAACTGAACAACCCCATTCGCAGAGCTGCACTGTCAATAGTTGAGTGGAAGTATCCTTTAACACTGCCACAATTAAAATAAAATTTTAGTATTTTTAAATGTTTATACATGTACATATTCATGATACACCCAGTATTTGAAAGAACAGTGTTTAGATTTTTCTCATGTGCTGAGATTTTGTGATTTAAAACTTGATAATTCACTTGATTATTACAGGTTCACCCTTTAAAGTGAATCTAAATTAATTCTATTTAATTAAATTATTGAGAAATGTACTGTTTTTCTGGACCCACCAACAGGTTTTGTGACTTGATCTTGGCTTAGGCTGCACTGTAATTAATGATTGTACAATTGCATTGAGTGTGCATTTAAATGCAGTTGCTACCACTTAAAAATACAAAAAGTACTTTTAACACCATCAAAATCCATCATTAGTATCTTTAGTAACTCAAAAATATATGAGTATATACCGAAATGAAAGCATTGAAAGGAAAATAATAAATTATACATTGTCTCCCATTTTGAAAAAAAAGCATAGTCAGTTTATGATTTGAATTTATAGAGACAGAAAAAAAATGTAATGATGAACAGTTTCTTGGGTATAAACTCAATTACTCAAGACTGCAGAACCATAATGCTGTGCTGGTGTTTGGTTTGTCTTAATAAAACCAGTGATTAACCAGGTATTTGCTTTAGTTCAGTTTTACAATTAAGTTTTTTTTTCACAATTAAAAAATTGCTTCCTTAACTCTTGTTTAGACCTTTTGATATTTTTATCCTCTTAGCCATTTTCGCTAATTGTGTAGCTCTGGGAGTTTCCAAGCCTTTTCCAGAGGATGACTCCAATGCTACTAACCATGATCTGGTGAGTAAAAATGATCCCAAGGTAATTAATGTGAAAATGTAGATAATTCAATTTGTAACCAAACCGGGATGGGTCAGAGGCAGCGATGTACTGTATAGTATATTGACTGTTGACTGATTGCCTGACTTGTTGTTGGGTAGAAAGCTTGCATTAAAAGTGAGAAACAAGTAAATGATTTTTAAGCGTGCCATATTCAGCCTTCACAAACATAAACTGTAATTAATATATTGGGCACACTTTGTACTTTGTATTTAATATAACAGGCACACTTTGTACTTCAGTTGTAAAATTATAATTATACAACACATTGCAAGTAATTCTGCTGCCTAAACCATAGCACTATAAATACTTTCACTATTATTTTTTACCAGTTATGTGTATTATTGTTTCTCTATTTTTTCCTATTAGAGAATTGAAGAAAAATTACAATTAGCTATATAGATAAGTTTAAAGAAAAAATAAGTATTAAAGGCAGCATGTTGACCAGTGGCATCCAGATTTTGGAAGGAAACTCATAATGGCCTCATAATAAATTAAGTTATTCTACTAGACTGTGATACAGTATGTATCACTGACATACTGATACAGTATGTATCACTGACAGTGCTTAGAAGCATTGATGATCACCAAACGCCTCAGCTACTGTAGGTAAATTTTGGGTCGACCCACTACGAGAAGCTGCCCAGTCTTGCTCTAATTCATCCCAAAGGTGTTCTATTTGGTTGAGGTCAAGACTCTGTTTAGGCTAGTAAAGGTATTCCACACCAAACTCGCACTGGTTTTGCACTGTTTTACACTGTTGCGCAGCCATGTTGGAACAGGAAGGGGCCATCCCCAAATTGTTTCTACAATGTTGGGAGCATGAAATTGTCCAAAATGTCTTGGTACAGTATGCTGAAGCATTAAGAGTTCCTTTCACTGGAGGTAAGGGGCTGAGCCCAACTCCTGATAAACAACTTCACACCAGTTCTAACATGGCTGTGCATCAGTGCCCTGCACTTTTTAGCATACCTGATTTAAACCAATTGACTAATTAACAGCCTTTTCTAAAGTGGATTGTGTGTGATAGAGCAGGAAGAAGCATTAAAATGAGCAGGGCAGGGAGAACCAGCATGATAAGCCCATTACAATCATGCAAATTACACATTAGTTAAATACAGCACTGTGGAATAGGCAAATAAATTCTGTAGAGCAAGGATGCCTTCAAAAAATGACATTACTAAAATTACTAAAATTGTCCGTATTATAGACAAAGTTGTCTTGTGCAGAGGAAGGATGGGTAGAGTCAATAGGCCTATCCTTCTCACAGTGAAGAAAACTCACAGTGAACAGTTAAGTAAGGACAAAAGACAATATGACGATATTAAAATATTTGCAGCCAGAAAGATCAGACCTAAATTAATAAAGGTCATAGTTAATGAAGCATATCTGCAGAGTGGCCAGGGGCTACAGTGTTGTTTCAACATCCAAACATCACCTGGGGTCATTTTGGATCAAATGTTGTCCCGGGTACAGTACATATGCCAATAAGCAAATGCTTTCCGTGCAACAACCTGATAATGTAACTTGATATACAGTCATGGCCAAAAGTTTTGAGAATTACATAAATATTGGAAATCGAAAAAGTTTAAGTTTTTATAATAGTAATTTGCATATACTCCAGAATGTTATGAAGAGTGATCAGATGAATTGCATAGTCCTTCTTTCCACTGCATTTCATTGCTGTCATTAAAGGACCTGCTGATATCATTTAAGTAATCGTCTTGTTAACTCAGGTAAGAATGTTGACGAGCACAAGGCTGGAGATCATTATGTCAGGCTGATTGGGTTAGAATGGCAGACTTGACATGTTAAAAGGAGGGTGATGCTTGAAATCATTGTTCTTTCATTGTAAACCATGGTGACCTGCAAAGAAATGCGTGCAGCCATCATTGTGTTGCATAAAAATAAGAATATTGTGGCTACTAGGATTGCACCTAAATCAACAATTTATAGGATCATCAAGAACTTCAAGGAAAGAGGTTCAATTCTTGTTAAGAAGGCTTCAGGGCGTCCAAGAAAGTCCAGCAAGCGCCAGGATCGTCTCCTAAAGAGGATTCAGCTGTGGAATCGGAGTGCCACCAGTGCAGAGCTTGCTCAGGAATGGCAGCAGGCAGGTGTGAGCGCATCTGCACGCACAGTGAGGCGAAGACTTTTGGAAGATGGCCTGGTGTCAAGAAGGGCAGCAAAGAAGCCACTTCTCTCCAAAAAAAACCATCAGGGACAGATTGATCTTCTGCAAGAAGTAATGCGAATAGTCTCCTGAGGACTGGGGCAAAGTCATATT
>QMIH01000900.1:221079-232209 GCA_003987875.1 Clarias batrachus
ACCAAAACGTTGAAATTTTGGGTCCATGGCCTGGAAACTCCCCAGATCTTAATCCCATTGAGAACTTGTGGTCAATCCTCAAGAGGCGGGTGGACAAACAAAAACCCACTAATTCTGACAAACTCCAAGAAGTGATTATGAAAGAATGGGTTGCTATCAGTCAGGATTTGGCCCAGAAGTTGATTGAGAGCAGCCCAGTCGAATTTCAGAGGTCCTGAAAAACAAGGGCCAACACTGCAAATACTGACTCTTTGCATAAATGTCATGTAATTGTCGATAAAAGCCTTTGAAACATATGAAGTGCTTGTAATTATATTTCAGTACATCACAGAAACAACTGAAACAAAGATCTAAAAGCAGTTCAACAGCAAACTTTGTGAAAACTAATATTTGTGTCATTCTCAAAACTTTTGGCCACGACTGTATATGGACAATATCGGTATGTGTGCTGTTAGGGATGTCGTAAGCTACAATCTAAAATTATTTTGGAAAAACTCCAATTCAGGGACAATAATAAACAGGCATCCAGCATACACATATAGCAGCTCATTTTAAACATTTATTTCCCATATTTCCCATGACCCTTGTCACGATGTGCAATGCTGTTGCCTGAAACCATAGAGGCACCCTCTTCTACCATTAGCTGACACCCTGACTCCAACCACAAATCCTCACCACATTCCTGCTTTGCTCATGCCATAGTCGTATTTCCTGCATCATGTTTTTTTTTTCTTTAGTCTTTCTTTTTTGTGCCTGGCCAAAACAAGTGCAGTAAAGGAAAAGTGTAGCACATTTATCTTCTTTTTTTATTATAGCCTTTGTGCTGTCATATACAGCCATTATGGTGACGATGCATGACTGAAAAACATACAGTACGTTATCTAATCCATAATCCCCCATTTCCTCTCCAATTTTGTGATAGATTTGGTTCTGAATATAAAGTACTATGTAGCAGAAATATAAGCAGAATAGAATACAGAATAGCCTCAAATGCTCTAAGGTTGATTCTCAAATAGCATAAAATTAAGAACTATTGCACAATGTAAGATTTTATAATTCATTTTTCCACACCCCAGTCAGTATTCTTGTTCTGGGATTAGAGAGTGATTTAGATTCAGCCTTATGTTAGAAGCTAGTTAATTTTGTAGCATGCATTTGCTGTTGAAGTGAGTCATGACTCTGTCAGAAGCTCATGCTCACATTACCTAGCAATAATAAAAGACAGAACACAACATGAAACACAACATGGTTCAGAGGCGATTTAGAGGCATTTAGAAGCAATTACAGTACTAAGTCGACAAAGACAAAGTTGCTGAAAGTGCTACTGTGATTGGTTTTTGATACTGTGTACTGCCACCAAACTTTTTAATGGTACTGTACACAGTACCGGATTGGGTGGTCTATATTCACACATGGCAATATGGCCTAACGTATGTGGACACCTAAACATCAGTGTGCTCTTGTTGAGCATTCAAATCCAAACGCGTATACTTCATAACTGCCTCATCTTCAGTAACAGTTCATCTCACTGGTGACTAGTGGGACTGAAGTTAGCGCTATGTGACAACCTTGGCAGCCAGGGTTTTGTGGAATGTTCTTTGGGCAGAGGGATATTATTGGCAGAGTCCAACAGGTTTATGATTGTTGCTTTCACCAGGATAACATAAGGATAGGAAGTGGCAACAGTTTTGGGTCCCACATATGGGCATGATGGTCAGGTATTCACATTTCTGTACTTTTTCACCATATTGTATCCGTTCTGTGACACTGGTGTGTGTGTGTGTGTGTGTGTGTGTGTGTGTGGGCTCTGTGTCCGTGTCCATCAGAATAAAATGGTTACTGAAGATAAGTAAGTTAAACCCCTTAAGGTGTAGATCTGTAAGGCAAAATTAAGTTTGTAGTTATTTTTGGCATTTAATGTAGCTCATTTTACATGGAATTTTTTTTGTTCAATATAATTACATGAAGGTAAATCATACTGTTTAAGCCCGAGTTTTAAATAGTAAGACACAGTTAAGTTTGTTTTCCTGCTTTTACAATTTTTTTTCAATGCAAGCATGCTTGTGAGGAGCTGAGTCTGTGAGCCAAAAAGTTCAGGGTCACTAGTGAATCCCACAGAACCAAATAGAACCAAAATAGTTACCCTCTGCCCTGGCGACCTTGTGTTATATTTTATTTCTGGAAGCTTCCATTATTATTTAACAGCAACGGATTAACTTGTTCATATTTGTGGTTACTGTTTGTGGAGGTGAAGAAATGAATTTCTGGTCAGCCCAATATTATAATGCTCTCCAGCCAAGACTATGAGCACATGTGGCCAATCCTCCACCTTTCTGCATGTGGAGTGTAATCTCTTTGAGTGCTTCAATTTATATCCAATAAAAACAAGCGGTTCTAATCTCCCTTTTCCCCATGATCCAAATGCTGTCTTGGTGTTTTGGCCTTTTTTATTTAGAGTATGACTGCTTTCTGATTCTCTAGCTGTGATTTTGATGTGATGGTCTTAAAAGAACACAGGATCCTAGATAAGATTAGGAAGTCTGCATCAGCCTAATGTATTGTGTGCTTTGTATGGGGAGTTTGGAAGTCAGAAGGTGATACTTGATTCCTTTGAAAGGTCATCAAATATGAAGAAAATGAACAGATCGAAAATCCCTCGGTCAACACTTTTACGTGGAGGCTTAAGTTAATTAGCTAATTTTTAAAAAAGCAACACTATTACAGTCTTAATCTAACCCCATGTTTATCTTTTATGAGAATTGAGCTTAATGGACCATACATGAGGGCAAATCTCAGAACTGTATGAGAATGAGCGCTATTTATTCAGGGGACCATGCATGGCATCCCATTAATGCAAGTACACTTAGTGAACCAAGCAGTTGTCAGATATGAGGGGTTACCATAGGGCTTGTGAGAGAAAGGCAGAGAAAAAAAGAGAGAGAGAGAAGTCTAATAAGGTTGCACATCATCGCACTGTTGGATACTCACCCTTCAGGCATAGCCTTCTGCCAGTCCAGTTGGAGCGGCTGTATATGGAGCGGTGAGCAGTGCAATTTGCATGCAAATGAAGCAAAGCAAGCTGCCCTGATTATTGAACACTTAAATATAGTATATTGTAGAAACCTGAAGATTACCTGAAGAAACTGGAATGGTGGAAAATCATGTGAGATGTTCATGAGTGTAATAACACAGTGTCTTGCAGAACATTTTTCTGATGATTTGTGATTTGTTTTGGGCTTTTTGGATTTGTTTCTAATATTTTTGGTAGGGCTGTAGCCATCGAATATTTTAGTAATCTAGTATTCTACCAAAAATTTTATCGATTAATCGAGTAATCGGATAAAATGTACTTTTGCTGAAATAAACAGCAATGTAAAATATACTGTATAAGAGAAACAAAGATTACTTGGTTTTCTTTTTAGAAAAATCTACTTTTATTTTTTAAATGCATACAGCATTTTACCAAAAATAAACATTGTCATTATTCACAAGACAAGGAATAGCTTAAAGTTGACTGAGATGAATTAACTGCATTACAGTGTCACATATTCTTATTTTAAAGCATTTTCTAAGATGCAAAAACTAAAAAAAAGGTATTTCAAATGACTAAGTATCAAAAAAACTAGGGCACACTTTAAAATAAATTTTAATATTTCATCCGGAGATCGCGAGCTCGATCCCCGGGTGATGCTGTTACCTCTCACAGTCAGAGGCCTAGAGAGAGCTGATTGGCCAAGCTCTCTCGGAGGGGAGGGATGAGAGGTATTTGGTGCTCCCACATTAATCACGGCTCTACAGCCAATCAGGGGCGTCCGTGAGCTCATGCAAGCGGAAGGAGCGGAGAGCACTGTCCTCCGAGTGTGTTACGCCGCCCCCAACGATGCGTGAGCGAGCAGTTCGAAAAAATGCGGTCGGTTGGCGTCACGTGGCTCAGGGGAAACACGTGATATTCTTCACCCTGAGTGGTAGTAGTAGTAGCCTTAATGTGGCAGCCCCCTAGTGACGGGGAGGAATTGGACATGACTAAAAATTGGGGAGAAAATCGGGGAACACCACAGCCGCCCCCACACAACCAAAAAAAAAAAAAAAAGTTTCGCTCTCTCCCATTTTGCAGCCCACAATAGAACACTCCCTCAAATCAAACCCAGCTAACTGTTTGCGTCTCCTTCTTCTTCGTCTGTGTTTACTGGCGGCTTGCATCTGGAAGCGTGCTGTGTCACCCCAAACAAATAATTACGCAAAAACATAAAGCAAGCTTTTAAAATTAATTAAAAGAAGCTTTGAGGCAGAAGATTTTGCCTCRATCATTTTTTGTAATCGAATCACTCGAGTTACTCAAGGAATCGTTTCAGCCGTAACTGCTGGTGAACATGGTTTTACTACATGCATTTATAGACTAATCAGGTTCTCATACCAAGTTTAGTAAATGTTTGTGTAAAAATTCATTAAAATTTTATAAGCTTTCTAAATAAACAAAAAATAGTATTTTTATTTAATAACAAACCTTATGGAGGATTGCATGCATCAATCGTGCAAAATAACAATTTGTAGTTTGATATTTACAACATGGCAGATGCCTTTAGCCAGAGTGATGTACATTTCAGCTCATTATACTGTACATCTGAGTTGTTGACAGTCTTGTTCAAGGGCCCAACACCTTTTGTAACCTTCTGATCCATGGGCTGACAACTTAAATACTGTACTACAATACTTGTGTGTTTGGTGGGACAAGGTGCAAGTTGTTCGGTACAAAATAGAAGGCAGTGTGTAAAGAAAATATATAGTAAGTGATTGTGATTTACTAAGCCAGAATTTACTTTTTGACATTTGAAGCCATTATGAATATACTTTTTGTTTAAATAGTGACACACACAAGCACAATTGATGAAATCAGTGTCCCAAAAAAGTCATTAAAGTGAAAAATGAGCCAATGTTTGCTGTTACTTACTGTAATTAATATTCTGAAGATAAATCTGAAATACAAGTAGTCTAAGACACAAACATTTCATAATGCCCTATCGTAATTCATTTAAACAACGCTATCAATAAACATTCATATTTACACCTTGGTGACATCCCTTTATAGTTGCCTTAGACCTTATTTAGCTTCAATTACCCAGATAGTTGGGGGCTGTCTCTGTTCCTGGCTTAGAGGAGGCTGCAGCACCATGTTGCTTGGGGTAGAGTGCCTTGCTCAAGGGCAGAAGGGCACTGGTGCAAAGTAGGACATTTTAACCCAAAGCTCAACAACAGTACCGTCTTTGAAAAAGCTTTCCTGAAGAATGGGATTCTCACCTAGGTGGAATTTTTCCAAAACAAATCCTTTATCCCAAAAATAATATCCTACTGTGAAAACAGATATGAGGTTACAAAACATGTCCTTGAAGTGGTTGTACTGTGAATATTGGTTCCCTGGATTTTCTTCAAAGTCATACAGAAAGGTACAGATAAAGGTACATATTAATGAGAAAGAATGGCTTTAGATATGGGCGAAGGACAAAGTAAAATTCAGAGGGACGTGCTGAGAGGGTGTATGGAGGAGGGTCAGAGAAGATTGTAACTGCCCGTTTGGTGGCTGCTTTAAATGCTCTTGTTCTGATAAGCAGCTTACTCTGCTTTTCTCGCTCTGTCTCTCTTCCACATCACTCCATCACTCATTTCTGTCACTACATTGCTCTCCATCCCCCACTTTCTCTCTCTGTACCACTGTGTGGATGCTTAAAGCCAGATCTCAGATGCCAGGTGCAGAGGGGGAGGGATGTAGTTAATGAGTGTGTGTGTGTGTGTGTGTGTGTGTGTGTGTGTGTGTGTGTGTGTGTGTGTGTGTGTGTGTGTGTGAGAGAGAGAGAGAGAGCCAACTCATTGCTCTGATCCTTCTGCAATGTTGATACCTCATAATATTATAGTGCATATAATATAATAATATTATATTATTATATTATAATATTATATTATTATGCAGTGTTATAAAATTTATATAGTCACAATTTTAACAGATGGATATTCATTGGTCTACAGAAAACAAAAACATTGTTGGACTTTGAAATAATCCCTTTATTTATTGCTGCCATTTTAAGCCCTAAATTAAAGTATAGTAACATGTTCTATACAGTATAGATTGCTATCAAGGTTATACTGTATATAGTTATATAACTTTTATATAGAAGTTATATAATGCTCCTTTTTACTCATCGAGGCTTTGGAACTGGGACTACATAATGTATACACAGCACAAAAGTTTTAGGCAGGTGTGGAAAAAATGCTGTAAAGTAAGAATGCCTTCAAAAATAGAAGTGTTAATAGTTTATTTTTTATCACTTAACAAAATAGATAGTAAATAAACATAAGAGAAATCCAAATGAAATTAGTATTTAATGTGACGACACTTCGCTGCAAAATAGCGTCAATTCTTCTAGGTACACTTGCACATAGTTTTTGAAGGAACTTGGCAGGTACAGTACAGACCAAAAGTTTTTCTCGTTCAAAGAGTTTTCTTTATTGTGTTCTTTAGCCCAAACAAGTCTCTTCTGCTTGTTGCCTGTCCTTTCCTAGCAGATATTCTAGCATGAAGGCCTGATTCACACAGTCTCCTCTTAACAGTTGTTCTAGAGATGTGTCTGCTGCTAGAACTCTGTGTGGGATTGACCTGCTCTCTGATCTGAGCTGCTGTTAACCKSCGATTTCTGAGRCTGGTGACTCGGATGAACTTMTCCTCCGCAGCAGAGGTGACTCTTGGTCTTCCTTTCCTGGGGCGGTCCGCATGTCAGCCAGTTTCTTTGTAGCGCTTGATGGTTTTTGTGACTGCACTTGGGGACACTTTCAAAATTTTGAAACAAATTTTGGCCCCTCGTTTTTCTTTACTTTGCTTTTTTTCTTGCCATAATACAAATTCAATCTCTTTGAATGAGAAGGTGTGTCCAAACTTTTGGTCTGTATTTTAGTTCCCAACATCTTGGGGAGATAACCAGAGATCTTTAAATATGCCTGTCTCTTCATGTAATCCCAGACAGACTCGATGATGATGTTGAGATAAGGGCTCTGTTGGCGGCAAACCATCACTTTCGGGACCTCTTGTTTCTTCTCTATGCTGAAGATAGTTCTTAATGACATTGGCTGTATGTTTGGAGTCATTGTACTGCTGCAGAATATTTTTTTGGCAAATCATACACCTCGCTGATGGTATTGCATGATGGATAAATATCTGCCTGTATTTCTTAGCATTGAGGACCGCATTAATCCTGACCAAATGTGTCCAACTCAATTTACAAAAATGCAGCCCCATTGTTGTCTGCATACAGTACATTCATCATTGTTTTGCTTTCCAGCCCTTCAGGAATCAACCTGCCTCCTGCTACAGCCAGATATTTCAGATTTTGACTCATCAGTCCAGAGCATGTGCTGCGATTTTTCTGCACCTTTGTTTTAATGCATTGTTCCTATGTAACTACTGTATTTTTTCATGCATTGTTGAGTTGTTTAGACTTGTTTCCACATTGGAAGTATGGCTTTTTGGCTACATTTCTTCCATGAAGACCAATTCTGGCTAGACTTCTCCGGACAGTAAATGGGTGTACTTGGGTCCCACTGGTTTCTGTTCTTTGCTAATGCACAGTTGGACGTCTTCTTATGTCGAAGGGAAGTAAACATGATGTGTTTTTCATCTGCTGCATTAAGTTTCCTTGCCTGAATGTGTCTACACTGTGTCTATAGTACATTCCTCAACATTCCCCTTTCTTTGTGCTTCTTAAAAATAGCTTGAACAGCATATCGTGAAAACCCAATCTACTTCGAAATTATCTACTTTGAAAACCCAATCTACTTTGAAATTATTGTCAGCACCTTGCTGATGCAGTGTAGCAACCTCGCATATTGCTGTGTAGTCTACCTTGTAGTCTTGCCATGGTGTATGACCTGTGACATAAAACAGTCTTCCACAACCTCACCTTCTGAGCAGAGTTTTTTGTGTTTCTCACCCACTTTTAAGTATTTTACACAGGTGTTTCTGTTTCAGTTAATGACTGTATTTCAACCTGAAATCAATATGGAATAAATTATTATTAACACCTTAATATAATTTGTTAATCATACACCTGATTCTGATTATACAAAATTCCTGAATTTGTGCAAGTATGAGAATTGATGCTGGTTTGAAGCCAAAGGGTAGGAGATCGGAGAACCTGGAGGAAACCAACAAAGCATGGAGGGAGGAGGATTTACTGTAACAGTATATACATTAATCAACAGTTTGAACACACCACAAAATAATGCACGATATAATGCATTCAAAATATGCAATCATCGCCTTTGTTGATAATAGTTGATATTGAGGAATGTCTGCTACACATGCTTTACAAAGCTTTCACACTGGCTGTAACCTCACGGGGTGTAGATTGAAGATTTTTTAGGCTGGTAACTTTAAACAAACATCTCCTCTGCTGCAGAGATTAGTTTTTGTCATGATTCACGCCCTGTCTGTTTTTTTTTCCCACACTGTCACTATTCCTCAAATGCTCATGTTTTCTCTAGCATGTCATGTGTATTTCCCACCCCCCATTTCTGCCTCGTCTGCACAGCGGTTTCTCATTTTCCAAGTCATTACTGTGTGTTACATACCTCGATTTTCTCAAGTTTTTTTCCCCTCTTGTATTCACATTGCCGAGTTTGCTTTATTTCTCGTTTTTCATTTTCTGTCTCGTCTCGCGCTTCCTCTTCTGGCTTTTTTTTTCCATTCCCTGCTTACGAGCTGCCACCACATTAGGTCTCAGCCCCGCCCCTGCAGGGGAACCACCGGACCGCACCCACATTCCCTCAGACTTCCCCAACTCCTCAGTATTTGTTTACCATGACGATATACTGATCTTCTTTCGGACCAACTTCTACCGCCGCTTCATCCGGGGTTACAGCTCTATAGCTGCCGCCCTAACAACTCTCACCTCTCCCAAGAACCACTTTCACTGGGACCTGGAGGCCGAGAGGGCCTTTACTGAACTCAAGCAATGATTCACATTCGCCCCCATCCTAACCATCCCGGACCAGTCACGCTAGTTCATCGTGGAGGTCAATGCAAGGTAGGGGCGTTCTGTCCCAGAGAGCTTTAACAAATTACACCCCTGTTCCTTCTTCTCACACCGCCTAACCCCCGCTGAAAGAAACTATGGCATTGGCGATCGTGAGCTCCTGGCCATCAAGTTAGCTCTGGAGGAATGGAGACACTGGTTAGACGGGACGGAGGTTCCCTTCCTTGTCTGGATCGAACATAAGAACCTTGAATACCAACACCTGCCAGGCCCAATGGTCACTGTTCATCAGTAGGTTTAACTTCACACTCTGCTATTGCACAGGATTCAAGAATTCCAAGTCAGACGCTTTCTCGAGGCAATTTACTGCCATTCTTGACATCCACACCAATGACACAATCCTGCCTCCTACCTCCTTGCTCGCCGCCACAGAACTCGACATTGAGACCAAGGTTAAGCTAGCCCTGACCCACAAGCCTGGGAACGCTCCCCCTAAACGTCTATTCATTCCTCTCTCCCTACGTGAGGTCCAAACACACAAACACTGCCCCAGCGGGCCTCCTCAGGCCTCCGCCTATTCCACACCGCCCAGGGTTCGTCACAGGGTTACTTTCGTCACAGTCATGCTCCCCACCCAAGATATTCACCTAAAAACCGTCTCTCGTAAACTCTCTCCCTGATACATTGGACCCTTCACCGTCACCAAGATTGTCAATCCATGCGCCGTCAAGCTCCTGCTCCCCTCTATTATGCGGCGAGTCAACCCCACGTTTCCCACAGTTACGCCATCTCGCCTCATGTCCATTAAAGTTCCTACCTCGCTTCCGCACCTCGACCACACCCCCTCCAAGCCTGCCGTCATCTTCCCGCGTTTGGATCCATCTCTCCCCACACTTCCGCGTGACAGTTTTAATCTTACTTTGCCTGGGATGATCGTCATGAGAGCCAGTTTCATCATGGCTCGATTGGTTTTGTAAATGCTCTTGATTAAACAAGGTGGCATTTAGGTTTCATTATTACAGTTTAGAAGGTATAGACTTGGTTTGTTGCTACCAATGCTGATGTTGTTCAAACGAGTAAACCACAGCTGGCTTGATGTTTATGGATAAAACAACGACAACAATAAAACGCTGTTAAATGCTCACTGTAAAATAAAGCACTATATGAATAACATTGAATTGAATGTCAAGTAGAGCACAGAAAGAGAGGGGAGGATTTCTGACAGATTGGTAATCCTTCAAAATGCTCACTAATTCCCCATCCTTATTTTAAAGTCAAATGTGTTGGATCAAGACTGTCTCTCTCTGTGTTACTTTCCTCTTCTCTTTCACATTCTCATACTTTAGATGCGCATAAAAAACACTATGTACAGTAACACAAATTTTGTTTCTTGATGATATGTGTTATTTCTTAATTACTTATGTTTTGAAAGTATAAAAAATGGCGATTATTCCCTTCAAGTTTTGCTTTTGTGACCTGGTTAATGAAATTAGATTAGATTAGAGATTAACCAGTTTTCTATGTAAAAAGGAGTAAATTTGCACATTTCCATTTATACAGTATAAGGTCTGAATAAAGCAACATATGAATCAAGATTTACATGTATTTATACTAAAGTTATAAAAATAATTAACATTAATGTTTAGAAGTGAATAGTTTTTAGAGATTTACAACTGAAATATAAATCACTTTCATGTGTCAACCCCCACATGGCATCCCATCATGTTTTCGTTATACACTCCTTGGTAGCGGCATTCACAATCCGGTATGCTGAAATATGCCTTTTATGCCTTTTTATTTTAGCAGATATTGTCACTATTTTTTCCCTCATGATAAATTGGTTGCATACAAAAGTATTCTGGAGAATACTTGCAGCTTCTTGATGCCATCTCTTATAAATTCAGACAGTTCTGTCTGTTCACTTACAGCGCTAGAAATTAATGAAAGTGTTAAGTGGAGAGCAGCTACTGTAAATACTCTATGTGCAAATGCCATGCAGTGTTTTGGTCTTTTAAAAGAAAATCTCAGTTGACAAGACAAAGTCAGAGCTTATGCTTTTAAACACATTAATATGAGTAACACGCACACACACACTAATATATATATATATATA
>QMIH01000900.1:235085-248280 GCA_003987875.1 Clarias batrachus
TGTACATTTGACTTGGATGTAGTGCCCTTTCAGCCTAAGCTATTTCCTATACAGTAGTTGATATTTTCAATTAATTAATTAAATAAATAATTTTTAAAAAAAAATTTAAAAATTTAAATTAAGTCTTCAATTGATTTTTTTACTTCCAGATGAGTTTGCAGATGATGACCCGGTCCCATGTGCATTCGCTGGTCATGGTCGTCAGTGTACTGTGAACGGCTCAGAGTGTAGAGGAAAGTGGGAGGGACCGAATGGCGGCATCACCAACTTTGATAATTTCTTCTTTGCCATGCTAACTGTTTTCCAGTGTATTACAATGGAGGGGTGGACTGATGTTCTTTACTGGGTAAGTGGCTGGCTTAACACTATTACCCTTACACTCAATCATGCTAGCAAACTAGTGATCTTCCTCTAGCTTTGACATTAATGAATAATGTACTGTACAGACATTTTTACTCTGAAAATCCCAGTAACACTGTAATATGTGTAATACACTTTAGCAATAAATTACCGGACAGTACAAACCACCATGCTTTTTTACAGTGCTTGCATGTACGGCAATTAAATTGTTGAATCAAAACTAAATTAACTAACCTTGTAAGACTAAAATTAGAAATGGTAAGATAATTTATACAGACAATATGGAATTAATTTGTATAAAATGGAGAAAAACTTAATTTAAAGCTTCTTGTGGAATGTTACAAACATAAGAAATTAATAGCCCCATGGTGCTATTTTGCTTTCTAGTGTGAATGTGTTGGGTGTTAGGTGGTTTGACTATTCTACATTAACCCCAGGTGTATGTATATGGTAAACTGCCGTAACTCCAGAACAGTTTGATCAGTCTTCTCCAATTCTTCCCTTAGAACAATCAGTAGACCTGGACTACGTTTCGATGCGGGTATCGGCAGTTTAGAAGTCACTGTGTCTACACTCATTTCTTTTCAGTGGGTGTGTTTGGGGCCAGATTGGGTTACTTATTTTTAATTATAATATTTTTTTCTAGTAGTAGAATACCAATAGATATTTATAGATACAAATAGGGATTGAGTTAGCTACAGCCCATTACCAATGGAGAGACTTGCAATAGCACAAAAAAATCCAGAAATATGACCAGCATTCAAAGTTAAAGTTTTCAGAACTGTACAGCAGATGTGGCAGTAACTTACAGTTGTGAGTGCCTATAATGCTCAAGTTGTATTTGTGAATGATTGTGTGTACCGTGTGCGCCTCTTCCTCATGTAAGCAACAAGTTATCCATCGATTTTCAAGGATCAGGTGTTCCACCCTCTGAATTTTTGTGGCAATGACTGCAGTGGGCTCCGGCCCACCTCGACCAGGATTTCCATTCAGCGACATCCAGTTCTTTAAAACATTTTACTGTGGCTAAGATGATGCTAATCCTATGTAATTCTGTTTTCTCTCGGTAGATGAATGATGCCATAGGTTTTGAGCTGCCCTGGATCTACTTTGTAAGCCTGGTCATCTTTGGGTCATTTTTTGTTCTTAACCTTGTGCTGGGTGTGCTGAGCGGGTAAGTGTTCCTAATCCATGTACTGTTCTTATCTATACTTGTAATGAGTTTGCAGATGTACAGGTTGTCATGCTTTTCTTAACTGTAAATTGACTGAAATTAATATAGGATTGTTTAAGTGCAGTATATGAAGAGCTGAAAATGATCCTGTCTGTTAGATTGGGTAATATCATCCGTCTTTGGTGATCTAATCACAGCTAGAGAGCCCAGACAGATAACTTTTCACCTTTAGTATTCTAGTATGTCTCAAATGACAAAATGTCCCAGAAATACTAGGCAATAACAACAAAACCTTATATGACTGTTGCTATTGAATGTCATTTCCCCAGTAAATCACTGGACACTCATATCAGTCTGTGAAAGCTTTCCTCAAATTATCATCTGGCTGTATCACCTTTCATGCAGTTTTTACTCAGTTAATCATGTTTCATGTGCCTCAAATAACCACAAAAACAAATACTATGTAAAATAATATGTAATGAAGCATGACTTCTATTTGCAACGCCACAGTGGTACAGCAGGTACTGTTGCTGTCTCACAGCTCCAGGGTCCCATGTCTGATCATGAGCCTGCATTACTGTTTGTGTGGAGTTCATGTGCAATTTCTCCACAGGCGTTTCTGCCAGGATCTCTGGATTGCCCCACCCTTATAAAGCATACCAGTATATGAGTTATATTGTCCTGCATAACACGTTAGTTTTGCAGATAGAGTGCATTAAGTGAAATACACCAAATTGTCAATTTCAGCAATAATCAGTTGATAAATACAACAACCTCCATGATCCTCATGATTCACCAGAATGTTTAATCCTAAACATTTGTTTTAAAGCACTTCTCAAGTTACTCCAGTTGTTATAGGTATACTTGCATTTTTTCATTATTAACCCATGCTGCCGGCAAAGTTATTTTTAGGGGTAGCAGGAGCATATTGGGGTCTAAATAAGGCAGAGAATTCCATCTTTCTTACTACATCACAGAATCCTCATTAAAATATATTTAAAAAAAGGATTTCGACTGTTTTCCTGAAGCCTTCCTTGTTAACAAACTCCCACTGGTCAGCAACATTAATAAACTTTTTCATCAAAATGAAGCTTAATACTCAAATGTGTCTTAATACCTAATTTGATGTCATGGGTCACAATCCTGCATGTGTGTGCACTATGCAACGAAATTGCACCCTAACCTGGGTGTTCCTGGGATAAGCTCTAAATCTACTGTCATCCTGATCTAGATAAAGTGCTTACTGAAAATGAATGAGAGACTGACATTTGCATTTAGTCATAGTCTATAGACTATGCTGTCAAGGCTTTTCTTAAACAATTCCCTCAATGACACAGATCTAATGAATTTGATCATAGTGCACAAGACTATAAACTCAAATATAACAGCTCCATCTTTTGCTTCTTGTGCCACAAACAGTGCTTCAGTCTCATGTCTGTTGATTTTAGTGTTACTTACTAGTATAAACAGTCAAAGTGAAAATATTGCCATTATAAAAAATTATGTTATCTTTTATTTAATGAAGCAGGGTAAAAAAACATTCACTTCATAGCCAACATTTACAGCAATTCAATCATAACATTGAAACTACAGACAGATATAAGTAAAGAACTATCTTGCTCCAGTGGCACATGTCGAGGGTGGAAGTACAGTATCAGTCAAACGTTTGGACAAACCTAAATTTTTATTTATTTATTTTTATTGTGTTTAACATTGTATATTAATACTGAAGAAATTATGACAGAACAAATATGGAATTATGTAGTGAACAAAAATTTCAAAGTATCCTCTTGTCTTTTTTGAACTACACTGGAATCCCTCATCCCACCCCCACTATTAAAAAAAAGTAAATCTGTAATTTTTAATGAGCTACTTTTTATTTTGCTTGAGTAGATTTTTATAATGGTAACTTTACTTGTACTTCAGTAAAATCTCACTAAAGTAACAGTATTTGTACTTGAGTACAAAAGTTTATTACTCTTTCCACCTCTGGTGTTTGGGGTCATTGTCCTGTTGGAAAACAAATGATGATCCCACTAAGTGCGAACCAGACGTGATGGTATTTTGCTGCAAAATGCAGTTATAGCCATCCTGAGTGAGTGTGCCCTCAATTTTGACTAAGTTACCAACAGAGTCACCAGCAAAACATCCCCGCACCATCACACCTCATCCTCCATGCTTCCCACTGGGGCTGGACATTCTAATAAGCGTATCCTCTGCAGCAGAGGTAGCTCTTGGTCTTCCTTTCCTGGGACGGTTCTTATGAGAGCCAGTTTCATCATTGTGTTTGATGGTTTTGGTGACTGCACTTGAGATTTTTCATATTGACTGACATTTCTTGTAAGAAATGAAGGACTATCCTTCCTTTTTATGGAATGAGTGTTTTTTGTATAGTGGTTGTAGTGGCACTATTAGAGCTATTGACTCTGTAACCACCCTTCCTTTGCACAAGACAACTGATGGTCTTAAGCACATTTGGTCTTAATATTTAATATTTTATTTCTTTAAAGTTACCAATAAAGAAAAAACACTGAAGTAGACGGTATGCCAAACTTTTGACTGGTAGGGTATTTTAAGCAACAAATAAACAGTCATTTGTCAAATTTGATGTGCTAAAAGAAGGAAAATGGAAAACATGTTACAGTATAAGCAGTTTTCAGGCGTTGTGATGCATTATTTCATTACAGTAGAACTGTGTGTGTGTGTGTGTGTGTGTGTGTGTGTGTGTGTGTGTGTGTGTGTGTGTGTGTGTGTGTGTAGTGAATTCTCTAAAGAGCGAGAGAAGGCTAAGGCACGTGGGGATTTTCAGAAGCTGCGGGAGAAGCAGCAGCTGGAGGAGGACCTATGTGGCTACATGGACTGGATCATGCAGGCTGAGGACATTGATGAGTTTAATGAGGATGGAAACAGACGTGAGCTCACACATGTGCCCCTTTTACCGTTTTGGAACTAAGCTCCTTATTCACTCTGTAATACATCCAAATATTTTAGATGAACTAACCAGTCATAAACTGTTACACTTTGCTTCAACACAGGCTCCGTCTCTAAAGAAATAAACACTAGAAAACAGAATACATTAGCAGCCAGTTCTCTGAATTAAATACATTTATAAAGAATTTTGCACACTACATTATTATTGCAATGTATAAGACTCTTTCAGTAGGTTTTCTCCCAGCTTGAACTGACATTGGTCTCCCCCCCCCCTCTCTCTCTCTCTTTCTCTCTCTCTCTCTTAGGTATGACCCTGCGTGACCTGGCTGACAAAAAGCGAGGAAAGTTCAGCTGGTTCACTCACTCCAATGAGACCCACGGTACAGTCAATCAGTGGGAGCCTTTCCAGCCATCTTCTTCCAAACTACCTGCTAAATATAGCACTCCTTGACTTTATTTCGAATTATACATCATTGCACAAAATCTGGGCCTCTCTCTATTTGATTCACAATAAAGGACTTGACCCTGTTCTAGATTTGATTGCCTGTATGCAGCTGACATTCAAAATTAGAGTAGCTCTCTTCAGATTTCCTTTTGTATTTTTTCCACCACCGTCTCTCTGTTTTACAGTACATTGTCTATATGTTTCTTTTCCTTTCTTGTTTTGTAGCGAGTCTTCCAGCTAGTGAAACAGCATCAGACAACACAGAAAATATAGATGAAGAACACCCTGACTGCTGCACTACTTGCTGGTAACACACACGCACATACAATAAACATACACCCCTATCTCTTTTGATCATGTTAGACATTAGGAGCAGTTAAGCTTCTTATTACATTTGTTGCACTTCACACCCTAAGTAAGTTCTCTGTGTCTATTGTATTAATTTTCTGTTTTGTTGCACATACTTTTTTAGCTCTTCGATAATGAAAAACCCCTGCTGGTGAGTACGTGTCTAAGAGTTTACTGCAAGCAGATTAAAGTTTAATTAACTTGCCAGAAAAATGATTCCATGCAATGGTAATGTCCTCCAGCCTTTAGCCTTCAGTTAATGTTCTTAATTAGAGGATAAAAATGATTAGGGTGAGTAAGATGTTTTATCCAGGCTTTTTTATGACTTTCATCCTTTTTTTCATATTTGCATTACTGTATACTGTGTGCGTTTTTCTGTAATGGAACTTTCTTCTGGAACTGCTTTAACTGTAAAATGAATTCCACATACCCTTTCAGAACAGGTATTTTATCAACATTACATAAGGCTTTTTACTTTACACCCATTCAGGCAGTTTTTTGGTCTTGAGCTTGCTTTTGAGCTATTTATTGATTTTGAAGTTTGATTTAGATCAGACAAATATGCTAATAATTCCACTGAGGTCCCATAACATTAAAATGCAAAACTGTGGTGTCTGGCACCAAGACATTAGGTGCTGTGGATTGTGGGGTGGGGCCACCATGGAGCGGGCATTCCAGCACAGCAATGTGGAGTCAGTTGGTTTGAGGTTTAGGAAATTTGGAGCCCAGATAAACAGCCTTGAGCTCTTTGTCTGCTACGCCCCATACAGAGCAAGTTGTGATGCTGTGTGTTCTGATACCTTTCTGTCACAGCCAGCACAACTTATCTGTATTTCATTGGCTTGCCTATAAACCCCACTGGCATAAATGTACATTGTGTGCCGCACAGTTTGTGTATATAAATGATAATCAATGTTATTCAGTTCACCTGACTCAATAATGCATAAAATTACTTTGGTCATTATTTTCCTCGTGCTCCCAGAGGCACTCTTTAACAATTTGAGTCCCGAAATATTCCTGTGCCATCAGTAAAGAAAAATCCATTGATGTCATATCCAGGTCATTCAGTACATTCAGGTCATTAGCTAACTTCATTTTATTGCCACATAATGTTGCTGAGCCTATACTTGATCAACTGAAGCAACTTCAGATCATAACACCTTCTCCAGAGGTTTGTACTGTACAGTGACCACCATGCATGATGAGTGCATCACTTCATGTGCTTCCTTTCTTACCCTGATGCACCCATTGCTCTGGAATAGGGTCAATCTGAACTTATCACACCACATATCCTTTTAGATTGCTCCAAAGTCATTATGCTCCCCAGCAAATCGAAGCTTAATTGATAAGCCTCACCTAGTGGTTTTAGTCAAATTCTGTGAGCTCTCATTCCAATGTTTGTGTGAAAATTCTATTCTTTAATTATGAATTATAGCTGTGATCCTTTATGATGCCACACATCAGTGTTTAAGAGATCTTCCATTAAATCAACATTCCACACTTTCCTGGCACACTACTAGTAGAATTTTTAATTGTTAAAATGAGTTTCATTTATTTTAGCACAGATGCCTTTTACCACTGGTGCTTCCATTAAGAACGAGTCTGTAAAGATTGACAGGATCTCTCATGGTCACACTGATGAATACTAAAAAGTTATTTTTCCTCATAACACTTTCGCATCATTTGTGCCAGTACAGTTAATACTATATATATATATACTGTGTATATATATAGTATGGAATTTCCGCACATATCCATGGACCTCGCATCTACGAATGGTGGAAGTAGCTCACGCGTATTGTACAAATATAGACACTGCAGTGCACAAGACACCAATATATACAATTATTTACAATATTCTCAGTGTATTGCATGTGGAGGTATGGGAGAAATGAGTCAGCATTAAAGGCGCAGTCGTCGAGTTTAATGTGGAAACAAAACATTGTATGTTTTTATCAAAGGTGTATAAGGCTCACTTTGTTGGACTTACGAACAAATCCGACTTACGAACATCCTCTAACTAGTTTCGTATGTCAGTGACTGTCTATTGTGCATTTTTGTGGTTTTACTGTAAAGGGTAAAATTGCAAAATGTGTTTTTTTTTCCTCCTAATTTAGTATAACAAACGACTTTATTACTTTTCCCACTCTCGTTTCACATTTCAAGGTTGTCCTGTTTGTAAGAGTTTGTTTTGTGTAATTGTGTTTGTCTTCAGTCGGACATTGCGGAGATGGAACCGTGGAATTCGGAGAACCTGCCGAAAAGCAGTGAAATCCGTGACGTTTTATTGGCTGGTATTGATTCTTGTGTTTCTAAACACAGCTCTGAGTGCATCGGAGCATTATAACCAGCCTGATTGGCTCACGGAAGTGCAAGGTGTGTATATTCAACACAATTCATAATTATACATGTCATACTTATAAACCCTTCACATTTTATTATTCACTGAATAATCTTCCGTTTAACCTAAAAACATATGTGTAGTAAGAATTACAGGAATAGGAACATGAATACATTCTGAGGAATGATTTCAGCAATAAGTAGATTATTGACATTAATCAACAAAAAACAAAGATCCTTTTAAGTTTACTTTGCATTTTAGCATGAACATGAAGTCCTATCATTAAAATGTATTCATCTGTATGAGCTCTTTACCTTGTGTGAGGTTTATATGAAACTTCTCTTACCGATTTTTTTTCTTTTTCTTTGTAGACGTTGCCAACAAGGTGCTTCTGTCTCTCTTCACGGTTGAGATGTTGCTGAAGATGTACAGTCTGGGGCTGCAGGCATACTTTGTTGCTTTCTTCAATCGTTTTGACTGTTTTGTGGTGTGTGGAGGAATTCTGGAGACCGTCCTGGTGGAGATGGAGATCATGCCACCTCTCGGCATTTCTGTGCTCCGCTGTGTTCGATTGCTTAGGATCTTCAAAGTCACACGGTATACAGACGAGACTCAAGAATGCAGGCCGCACTGAATGTGCTAGCAATAATTTCTGACACCAGGGAATAAACATGGCTCCATAACATCTTTTTTCAATATTTTTATGATTTTGATGATTTTTTGTTATATTTCATACATTTCATAGTCACATTTATGTGTATAATATTTTTCTTTCCAGTTTATGACTGCTGATAGAGTCACAGCTCATATAACTGGCAGAATAAACAAAAGAAAGGGAGAATGCTTAGAATCATATATTAAAATTAGTGGAGGGTTAAGACAATCTGTACTTAACAATACTTTTAATAAACTAAATTATTTGCTGTGTAATAGTACTGATATATTACCCCTGCACTGAATTCTACACGTTTATGTTGTTGGACTCTTCCTTTGGGGTTCAATGAAATTGTTATTGATTGGTGTGCTTTTATCTTGACACCCCACAGGCACTGGACAGCTCTTTCCAATTTGGTGGCATCTCTATTAAACTCTATGAAGTCCATTGCATCTCTGTTGCTGCTGCTTTTCCTCTTTCTTATTATCTTTGCTCTATTGGGAATGCAGCTCTTTGGTGGCAAGTTCAACTTTGATGAGACACAGACAAAAAGAAGTACCTTTGATGATTTCCCCCAGGCTCTTCTCACCTGCTTTCAGGTCAGTCTGCCGCATGAGATCAAACTGATGGACCTATAGGTAGAAAATCATAATAAAAATGTGCTACTAGTGATACCTGAATATGTTAGCAAGTAATATGTCAACTTTTTAACATATTTCTTAAATATATGTGACTAAGGGTAGCGGATTAGACTTTTGTCTTATCAAGCCTGTTGTTGGTGCTTAGATCCTGACTGGTGAGGACTGGAACATGGTGATGTATGATGGAATTATTGCATATGGAGGCCCTGTATTTCCTGGTATGATTGTGTGTCTGTATTTTGTCATTCTCTTCATCTGTGGTAACTGTATCCTTTATTACGGCACTGATTGTATAGACACATGAGTATAGAAGCCTTCATTTACCTATTCAGAACTACTTCTTAATTTTTGTCATTAGATACCCATGAAATAAAATTTGAATTTGATGTTTATCTGTAGTAGCCTGAGTGTGGTTGATGACTTTCCTGGTCATACAGGGACCTTAACTACCGTTCTCCAGACATCCTGCTGAATGTGTTCTTGGCTATCGCTGTGGACAACTTAGCAGGGGCAGATGGAGATGACAAAAAGAATGAGTAAACATTGTTAATTTGTATCTACTGTATACAGTACCATGCTCTAAAACCTGTATAATATGCTTAAAATATTTTAATCGGCAAGTCATGGTCCAATTAACATATATCTGCAGGCTAAATTTGGGTCTGGATTTTAGACATCCCTCTAGAAATCAGCAAATCTACAAAACCCATTTCTAGGTTGCTGTCCCTTAAAATTTCAGTCATATGTTCTGGAAGTAGGCAGTGTTCAGCCACATTTATTAATCGTATTAACAGTGTATTTTAATGTCCATTGATTGCCTATTCTCTCCTTCCTGTCGCTCTCAGCTATGATATATTACATTTGTTTTAATTTCTTACAGGGGAAAGAAACAGGCAGCGGAGGGCCAGGAAGAAGGAGAGAATACAGAGGCGAAGGTTTGTATAAAACATTGCATTTATGAATGCAAACCTACGAAAGTTTATCAGGTCTGTGCTGAAGATTTTCACTTGTGATTTTTGTTTCAGATTGACATGGATGACTATGAGGAAGAGGAGGAGCAAGATGAAGGAGATGATGAAGGTAAACAGAAATATTAAAATACCGTGGTACCTAGGCATACGAACTCGTCTTAAGAATTGACATTTTGAGCTGAACTGAACGCCAGCTAAGTTGCGTGTACAGTTGTGGCCAAAGGTTTTGAGAATTACATAAATATTGTAAATTGGAAAAGTTGCTGCTTAAGTTTTTATAATAGCAATTTGCATATACTCCAGAATGTTATGAAGAGTGATCAGATGAATTGCATAGTCCTTCTTTGCCATGAAATTAACATAATCCCGAAAAAAAAAACTTTACACTGCATTTCATTGCTGTTATTAAAGGACCTGCTGAGATCATTTCAGTAATCGTCTTGTTAACTCAGGTGAGAATGTTGACGAGCACAAGGCTGGAGATCATTATGTCAGRCTGATTGGGTTAGAATGGCAGACTTGACATGTTAAAAGGAGGGTGATTCTTGAAATCATTGTTCTTTCATCGTTAATCATGGTGACAAAGAAACGTGTGCAGTCATCATTGCGTTACATCACAGGCAAGGATATTGTGGCTACTAAGATTGCACCTAAATCAACAATTTATAGGTGCCATGAGCAATCGAGGGACGAACACAACAGCCTTAGCCCGTGTTGCGTGGACGGTAAACCCAAACGCGGAAGTAGCGTGAGTAGGCAGGATAACCACGCGTTTACTCTTAGAAATCTCTTACAAGAAGAGCAAGAATCTGCACAAATAAACCCGCATAGATAACTCAATGACTGAGCGATGTGAAGCGCCATCTTGTTTCGTTTTATGCTTCCTGATGCGCGACCGTCTTACTTCCGGGTCTTCGTGCCGGTTGCGCTGTGAGTGTGCATGACAATAGGATCATCAAGAACTTCAAGGAAAGAGGTTCAATTCTTGTTTAGAAGGCTATTTCCAATTTCCAATATTTATGCAATTCTCAAACCTTTTGGCCACGACTGTATATACAGTAGATGAATATAGTTATAATGCAAAATGGTAGGATGCTTGACTCATTTATTTATCTCTGTTTTTGCTCTGCCTCAAAAGGAAGCAATCAGCTGAATGTGGCTGACTTTGTTCCTCCTAAAGAAAAAATTGTGCCAATTCCAGAAGGCAGTGCTTTCTTCTGTCTCAGCAAGACCAACCCGTAAGCCTGTGAAACACACACTCGCAAACAAACACATGCAACAACTACATCCACGCACCTGTCTCATTCATAGGAACACCTTTATATCTGATCAATTTATTTATTGATTGTCAATCAATCAATTAATAGGTTTTTGAAGTAAAAAAGTTTTCTGGTATTAAAGAATATACTTTACTGAGGCACAATAAAGCTGTGGTGGTCTGTCAGAGCAGTTGACCTCTGTATTATTGTTTACATATTAGATATACCAGCACATACAGGACCATACCGTTATGCCTATGTTTTCCTTGTTACTGAAAATATTGTTAAATAATGTGATTTTTTTTGGTTATTGGAAATTATGTGTTCCCTTTCAAAAGCTACACTCAATGCTGCGTGAAAACGCTATGGGAACATCTCTTTGTTGCCCGGTTGTGAAGCCTGTGCATGTCAAACCCGCCGAATACCTTCGGCTTATAACCTGTGCCAGGCATGACGTCACCGAATAAGGTGCACCTGCAGGTTATAAATAGGAGTGAACCGGAAACATCCTCAGATCTTTTTGTCTTCAGGACCGCTTTGAGTTTGCGTGTGCATGNGCCGTAACGAAAGCGAAATAAAAATAMCAGCATTAACWCACYRATATGGYRGAGTTGCTTAAGAGATGCGTGCCTCCGTGCGATAGATCTCTTTCGGAGGGCGATCTTCATAAGTTTTGTCTCGAGTGCTTGGGGAAGAACACGCTCGCCTCGGGCTTCGGGGAGAATGTGAGTACTGTGATCTTCTCCCTATTAAGGTGCTTCGCGCGCGGCTCGCTTTCTTTAAAGAGAAACCGCGAGCCGCGGCGCMTTCCTGGGGCTCGCGTGCTGATCTGGCAGATGCGCATGAGATGGAATTTCCGATTTCTCTCTCGCTCTCTCCGGATCAGGAAGTTTTAGCTTCCGCTTCGCAAGCACGCTCCGGCGCTTCTTGTGAAGGAGCGGAAGAATMTTCCTCTCTCGCTTCCATGGAAGTGGCCTCCTCACAACGCTCCTCCAGTGCTGACGGAGCTTTTGAGGAATTATTAGAGGTTATAACGCGTGCGGTCGAGCGATTGCATATCGACCGGCCGCAGCAGCGAGATTCCCCCAAGCGTTCGAGATTGAGCGACAGTTGTCTGTCGGGTGGCCGGGGGAAGGAGCCTCAACGTCTCTCCCTCCCCTTCTTTGGTGACATCCATGATGAATTAACTCTTTCATGGAGCAAGCCGTATTCATCGCGTGTTTTTGTGCCTTCGACTTATTCGAATATCATTGATGCGAAAGCACGCGGTTATATGATGATGCCCAGATAGAAGAGACGCTTGCGGGCTATCTCTATCCTGGGACATCACCTCCCTGAAAAAGCCTACTCTCCCCTCCAAGCCGTGCAGATTGACATCTGCTTTGGTGGGTAAAGCTTTTCAGGCAGCAGGACAGGCTGGTGCTTCACTGCACACTATGGCGGTTTTGCAGGTTTACCAGGCTGACCTGCTGAAGGACCTGTCTCTCCGTGCAACCAAGCGGACGGCCCGTGCTGTGGGCCGTTCCATGTCTGCCATGGTATCCACGAAGAGGTCTGTGGCTGATCCTCACGGGCATCAAGGATAAGGATCGTGTTGTCCTCCTCGATGCCCCCATTTCGCCTTCCGGCCTTTTTGGCGACGCTGTTAATTCGACCGCCACTAGGTTTCGGGAGGCGAAGCTATATGAACAGGCCTTTGGGAGGTTCCTTCCCCGCCGTGCTCAAGAACCGGGACAGTCGGCCACCCGGCTCCGGCCAGGTCTGGCCCCTATCAGGCGTGAGGTGCAAAAGGAGAGCGTGTAAGAAGCAGAGAGTCGGGCTACTACAGTCGGTACTTTTTGGTGCCCAAGAGAGGGGGAGGGTTGCGTCCGATCTTGGATCTTCGCGGCTTGAACCGCTATCTCAGAAATCCAGATTCAAAATGTTGACTGTCAAAATGATTGTTTCTCAAATCCAACTAGAGGATTGGTTTGTGACAATCGATCTCAAGGACGCATATTTCCATATAGAAATATTGCCACAGCACAGGACGTTCCTGAGGTTCGCCTTTGGGGGCGAAGCTTACCAGTA
>QMIH01000900.1:251797-267429 GCA_003987875.1 Clarias batrachus
CCATGGAGAACCCTGAGCAAAGGCGGAAAGGCGTCCGGACCCGGGCCAAGAGGAATGCCAACTTGAACGCGGAAACATTGGATGACACGGCCGTCAGTGGCACTAGCGGTGAGTACAGTGTGATGTTTGTGTGGTATGAATTAYGGATGATGGTTAGCATAAGGTCCTAWGSTCGGGGGCGCGCAGAGGGGCGGGAGCGCGCCGCGCTGCATGCCTTCTCCTTCATGTAAAAAAAAGTATGGGAAGAAGTCAAAGAAAATGGAAGCAAAGACATGTCAGAGAGGTTAGAATCCTATTTTCAGCCTTTCCACTAACAGTGTTTTAGGTACTGTATGCCACTGCTTATGAGTACTGTACAAGTGTTTCTGTATTGGCTGGTTCTTTCTGCATGATTACTTAATTCTGGAAGAAGTTACAGCAAACTACATCAACTACCCCTAAGAGAAATATTCTTTGGTTAGCTGTAGTACTTTAAAGAAAAAAAACTAATAAATCTGCTCTGAACTTTTGTAGACTTTGTAGAATGTATCATACCGTACTGTAGATAAAAAACAATGCTTCAGTCAAAGAATGAACGAGAATATTAAAACCAAATGCTAATATTTTTTTCTAAATTACAGCTCAAAACCCACAGCAACTTGTGGCCAGATACAAGAAAATTCTTCGGTACTTTAGTAAAGAAGGGACCATGTCAGCTGCTTTCAAGCACGTTGGGGTGGACCGGAACACAGTGGTGGTCACTGCTCCAATAGCAGAGCTSTACATCGCCGCACCWGTCAAGTATCAGGAACTSSTTAAAAACCACAGCAGTCAAGTTAAACTTGGTGTTTTGCCAGACAGTCTGGTGCTGCAATTCGGGAGGATCCAGCTAGGGAAGACACCATCAAAACCTTTAAGGCTTCTGGAAAGCTGCTCCTCTTAAAAAAAAGAAGTTCACATTAACATTGTACAATAAGTAAAAACTCATCCCCTATAAGCACAACTGTTCTCTAATGTTTCAAAGTTCGTATTCAGTTTTTCGAATTTAATTTTACTATATTATTGTTTTATTTATACAGATTCTATTTGTTGTATTTTGGCACTTCTGTGAACCAGAGTTGGAACTGGACTATTTTTTATTTCTCATGATTCACATTTTAAATTTTATTCTAGAGTTTTTAGAAGTTTACAGTTTTGCAATCTTTTAGACTCATAGTTTGCATTGAATTCTTACTCAGCCAAGTTAACCATTGCAAGAAACCTTTTTTCAAAGTTAAACATCATATATTTTTGATCATTTGTTAAGTATACTTGTTTTTAATTTAACTCTTGAGTTTGAAATGTAGATTTGAATTGGATTTTGTCAATCTGAAAAATTATGTGGAATTTTGTTGCACTTTTTTATGACCATGTTTACCTTTGCAAGAAACATTTTTACTATGTTAACATTTTTTGCTATTTTTAATAGCTTTTTATATATATATAGCTATTTTTTAAATAGTTTTTTTTTAATATGGGATAGAGTTTAATTTTTCTATTTTATATCAAGTATTAAGTTGAAGTTAAATTCTTTGTAATAAATATTTGTATGTTCTGTATCAATCTGTGCTGTTTCCTTTTTTTCAGCTGAAACTATAACTGAGCCTTTAAATATCCTTTGTAAATGCTTTACAAAACATAAATAGTCCTCACTTTAGATTAGCTCACAACAATAGTTAGTATCCGTATGTCTAAACAATTAGGTGTACATTTAAATAGTTTATTAGTTATTTACTTACACTTTGTAAATGATCTTATGAGCCACTCACAACCTCTCAATAACTGGTTTACACACGTGGACAAAATTGTTGGTACCCTTCGGTCACTGTAAGAAAAACTCACAATTGTCACAGAAATAACTTTAATCTGACAAAAGTAATAATAAATAAGAATTCTATGAATGTTAACCAATGAAAGTCAGACATTGCTTTTCAACCATGCTTCAACGGAATTATAAAAAAAAATGAAAACTCAAAAACTCATGGAACAAGCCTGGACAAAATGATGGTACCCCTAACTTAATAGTTTGTTGCACAACCTTTTGAGGCAATCACTGCAATCAAACGATTCCTGTAACTGTCAATGAGACTTCTGCACCTCTCTGCAGGTATTTTGGCCTCCTCACTCCTCATGAGCAAGCTGCTCCAGTTGTTTCTGGTTTGAAGGGTGCCTTTTCCAGACAGCATGTTTCAGCTCCTTCCAAAGATGCTCAATAGGATTGAGGTCAGGGCTCATAGAAGGCCACTTTAGAATAGTCCAATGTTTTCCTCTTAGCCATTCTTGGGTGTTTTTAGCTGTGTGTTTTGGGTCATTGTCCTGTTGCAAGACCCATGACCTGCGACTGAGACCCAGCTTTCTGACACTGGCCAGCACATTTCTCTCTAGAATCCCTTGATAGTCTTGAGATTTCATTGTACCCTGCACAGATTCAAGACACCCTGTGCCAGATGCAGCAAAGCAGCCCCAGAACATAACAGAGCCTCCTCCATGTTTCACAGTAGGGACAGTGTTCTTTTCTTGATATGCTTCATTTTTCCGTCTGTGAACATAGAGCTGATGTGCCTTGGCAAAAAGATCGATTTTTGTCTCATCTGTACATAGGACATTCTCCTTTGTGGCTTGTCAACATGTAGTTTGGCATATTCCAGTCTGTACAAGATTGTAGACACCTGTGACGCTAATTAGTGAATTAACATGTCCCTTTGGTCACATTATTTTCTGTATTTTCTAGGGGTACCATCATTTTTGTCCAGGCCTGTTCCATGAGTTTATTTTTTTAAATAATTCTGTTGAAGCATGGTTGAAAAGCAATGTCTGAGTTTCGTTGGTTAACATCCATAGAATTTTTAAAAATTATTACTTTTGTCAGATTAAAGTTATTTCTGTGACCATTGTGAGTTTTTCTTTCATTGACCGAGGGGTACCAACAATTTTGTCCACGTGTGTATATTTAATTTAATACTACTTTGAAAAATATGAATTGATCATTAATAAAGCATTGTAAATGCAATTATCAAAGACGTTATAGACATGCTTTGTGATCAGTACTAAAGCATTTATAAARTGGTTGCTAATGCCAATTAATGTGGAAGCGATGCTTTCTAAATGATGAACTAAGTCTTAAGTCATGCTTAACTAATGCTTCATAGTGTGCAGTTATTATAAAGTGTTACCCAATATTGTCCGAGTTCTTCAATCTAAAGCTCCGTTTACACTGCAGGTCTTGATGCCCAATTCTGATTTGTTGCCTATATCTGATTTTTCTGACCGTCTGTTTAACGTTCTTTCAACTATGACCCATATCCCATTCAAGTGTTTACACTTGCCTTACCGTCTGAAACATTGCGCATACTTAAATGGAGGTTCTTGCACTACACACTAGACAAGATGCATGAAGGCGAAATATGCTTGATGCTAGCTCTGCGATATATGCAATGTTAACGAAACGGAGAAGGAGGAAAAGGGCCATCATTGCAGCCTGCGCATGTGCTTCATTTATTGTGTCCTCATCCATTCAGAGGAATGTCTGGGTGACGGACGTGTCGGGGTCGCTCTCTGGTGGCTTGCAACAGGTGCGGGCTTCGGCACACTGGCGCATCTGTTTGGGATGAGCAGCGCGTCGGTGTGCCTGACTACGTCATTAAACCGCAAAGAAGTTGCAGTTTTAATGACGTACAGAACGCAATGCCTCAGAAAATCCGATCTGTCTGTTTACACAACAATCACATTAGCACATATCTGATCTATATCTGATTTATTTCCACATATGAAGGAGGCCTGAAACCGATCTCGATATATTGGAGTGCATGAGTTTTTTTTCCTGTTTACACGGACATAGAAAATATCCGGTATGTGTCACACATGAGCAAAAAATCGGAATTGGGTCACATTTAACTGACAGTGTAAACGTAGCTTATATTGTCAACCTTCACTGTCACAGTATTGTCAAAGTCACTGCTGATCAAAAAGAGCACAAAGGCTTATCTCACATTTTTGATTTATGGACTTTTTCGAAGCTGTGTCTCCCATTAAATCTGGCATAAAATTAACACAGGCTCCATACACACATATACAGAACATCACACCAACAGTTAAACAAGGTGGCACTTTTTATTCCAGAATGCAGCAGCCAGCATCTTAACCAAAACCAGACAATATGAGCACATCACCCCTATCTTATCCACACTGTATTGGCTCAAGTTTTAAATGCATTGTTAAAAGTGGTTTATAAATATAGAAAATGATTATTCTCTTACCATGTATAGACTTTCTGCATTCGGCTGCAGTGACAACTATTAACTTAATCTCCAACCAACTTCATAAAAAAGTGCTACAAAACAGAAACCAATGAAATGTTTAGCACAAATGGGGAGAAAAAAACATAGGTAACATCAACTAACAGCCAGTGTGATCATCAAACAAAGCAACCATTATCTAATTTGACTACTAACCATAGTTAGCAAGTAATTATTACTGTCTAGTAAGTAAAACCACAACTGGCTTAATAATTCACAGTATTATGCTAAGAACGATTTGTCTTGAATGTTAGTACATAGGTTTTAAAATTGTCCCTATGAAACACCGTTATAAAATTTACCTGGAGTGTTCAAGTCAAACCAAGATCAGGACTTAGACCATTATTTATAGGCAGTAATAAAATGATGGGATAAGTCTATAAATGTAGCAGGGGATTGTATAGAGGAAGGGTAGTTTTTTTTTCTGTTATGACTGAATTTTCTTTTTTTTCTGCACAATCACAAGTTCTGATTTGACTTAAATATCCCATGTAAAATGCAAACAAACTGTGTTAGCCTGTTTAACAAACTTCCATTGCTTAGCCCCTATTTTTGCTGCTGCTGAAACTGCTATACATTTCCTATTTTCTGCATTCTGACATAATACAAAATAATAAAACAATTGACAAAAACATTTGGAGCAAATAAATTTCAAACCAAGAACCGTTTTTGCAAAGATGCAAATTCTATGTGTCTAAAAATCGTAGGATATAAGCGATAGAATATAGAACCTAGAATACTACATGGCACCAGCAACCAAGTCACAGTCAGGTCACATTAACATTATAATTCTGATGTTTGATGTAAGCATTACGTGAAGAGCTTGACCTGTATCTGCAGGAATTAGTGATTTGCATTTGCAGGAATTGCAGTGATTGGCTGGATAGATTATTTAAATAAATATTTTAAATGTAAACCAGAGGTTTAAGAGAGTGCTATCTTAAGACCAAGAATTAAAGGAAAAATGAAAATATCACATAAATAAATAAATAAATAAATAAATAAACAAACAAACAAATTATGGAAGTCTATAGGCACTTAGTTTGCTATTTTATAATTGAAAAAAAAAACTGTTAAAAGTTTGTTAAATGTGATGGAGCAGTGTTGAAATGAACATGAATAAATATAAGTGGGTGGAGCTACTTACTATACATCTGGAGATATCAGAGACAATTTCAAGCACACAACACCGGCATTTATCTCTTAAGCTAGAGGTCTAAACTAAACTGTCAGAATAACAATGTTACTGTCCTTCTTGTTTTTTATCACTGCTGCTCATATTGGTAAGTGTTATACTTAATATCATACTTCAATGAATTATTAATGAATGATTATCTTTATTTTAATATAATGTGTTAACAGGTGTGGCTGCTGACAACAGCATCAACCCAAACCAAACCTCCGTATCTGTAACTGAAGGCAGTAACACCACACTGTCCTGTACATACACTGGCTCAGTTTATAATCTCCTCTGGTATCGACAAAAACCTGGATCAGGACCTGATTTTCTGCTGATGATTAATGAAGCCACTGACATTATTACATACTCTCATCCACCTCATCCACGATTATTCATTAAACTCCACAAAACACAAATGAAAGTGGATCTGCTCATCTCCTCTGCTGCTGTATCAGACTCTGCACTGTACTACTGCGCTCTGACGCCCACAGTGACAGGAAACACAACTACACTGTACAAAAAGCACTACACATGACAACCTGAACTTTTTTCACAAGATGGAGCTATGTTTACATTCATGTTTCAGATTTCCCTGCTGCAAGTTTATGATGCCAAATTGTGTGCTAGTTAAATGAAGCTCGTTCCAGCCATTGTTTTAAGGAAAGTTTCCAGATCCATAGTGTACTAAAGATGAATCTTAAGAATCTAGATTTAATTAATGTAAATTAATCTTAAAAATATTATGAATTAATATACTGTATGCAAACATAAAAAAAGTTATTATTTTCAATAATTAAACCATTATAAACTATAATTACTACATGTAAGATTACAGTAAATGTGTTGATCTGCAACAGTTGATTTGTTCTGTGTTGTTTTGGTGACAAGTCACTGCAAACATAGCAACAACAGCAGGACTTCCTGGGTGTGGCCTTCTAGAAATGTACTTTCAATATTGTTGGGAAAGACATTGTTTCTCTGAAATGTTCATATGCATCAAGCAGAGGTTACATTTGGCTTTTCCTGTACAAACAATATACTAACAGCACTCCAGAGTCTTTACTGTATAAAGGTTCAAAGTCATTAAGTTCTCAAGGGTACAATCCCCCTGGCACTAAAATCAAGGCAGAAACAACCTCAGACTCTATGAACTCACGATCATAAATGAGCCCATATTCTACCGTAAAACAGTACGAGACTGTGCAAAAATATTAAACATGATTCATTTAATTGTATATGTCTAAATGCACTTCCTTTATCTAAACTATCAAATATCAACAGGCACCAAACTGTGGTAACATATGCACCTGAAGAAACTGAAAAAGTACAGAGGGATTGTGCCAGGTGTTACTGTTAGTGTTTTAAATCAAATGTAATTCGTTGGACAGTGTGCACAGCAAAAAATACTCACTCATGCACTCATTGGCTATACTGCTTAATTCTGGGGTACACCCTGGGTACAGGCTGGACAAAGTGCTAATTATTTGTAGGGCACCCACACACCCTATGGGCAACTGGAGAACACCAATTAGCCTAATCTGCATGCCTTTGGACTGTGAGAGGAAACCCACCAAGCACGGGGAGAACATGCAAACTCCATGCACACAGAGGCAAGAATCAAACCTGACTGGGAATCAAACCCAAACCCTACAAGTGCATGGTGACATTGGCCACAAATAATAATTACAAAAAAATTTAACAATAGTCAGGTAGTATTTGTTGATCAGTAACAGTGGAATACTTTTCAATTGTACTGGCGAACTCGCTTACTTTTAATGACACTGTGAAGTGATTATCTGGGCAGTGTTATGCTACAACAGCAGCACTCCCGGGGTGTGGCCTTCTCACAATGTTTCCTATCACAGTGTAAAACTCAGCATGTACAGCACCATTATATAGAACCATCACAGAGCTGTGTTCAGAAATGGCTCAACTATATCATTTACTGTACATAGTGAGATACACACCACTGATTCTCACCGTGGTTACAGGTAATTCATTTACATCAGTTAATTAATTACATACTAATGTATACAGTATACTAACGCTATATGTCTTAAATAATTAATTTACAGTATTAAGTCAATGTTTGGGGTATTTTTTATATCGTTTTTATATTAATACTATTTCCTCATCTATTTTTGTACATTTATAACAGGGAGCTTTGCAGCTAAAATTGGGCCTAAGGATGAAGATACCAATGTTGTCAGAAAAGAAGCAGACTCTGTGTCTCTGAAATGTTCATATGAGTCAAGCAGTGAAAACATTAGGCTGTACTGGTACAAACAAGATACTAAAAGTGCACTAAAGTTTTTACTGTATAAAAATGCAAAAACAAGTTGGGATGAGCACAATCCATCTGGCACTCGATTCAACACAGAAATAATCTCTGATTCTACTAAACTTACTATCAAAGACCTGCAGATCTCAGATTCTGCACTTTACCACTGTGCTCTAAGAGAAGGTGCACAGTAATACAGAGACAATAAGAGGCTGTACAAAAATCTAAAACATGTTACATTAAAGTTAAAAGGTATACATCAAAGCTACAGTACTTCCTTTACCAACTTGTTATCAGTTAACCACATAAAAACAACCAATAATAATAATAATAATAATAATAATAATAATAACTGAAACTAAAAATAAAGAAGGATTTTGTTAGATGATATATCTCATTCTGTAATATTTAATTGTGAGTTAACACAGGTCTCAGAGCTTCGCCAAAAACTGTTTTTTTTTTTTGCTAAAACCTGAAAGAAGCACCAAAATTAAGCTAGCTTAGCTGTTTATGGTTATCTCCTAATCCGTAGCCTGCACATCTCTAGAGTCATTAGATCTGCCTCCTTGTTTCAACTTGTATATCACTTTACAGGTAAAAACTTTTTTCATACAAACATTGTCATACAACATTGTTGCAAAATTCAAGCACCGACACCTGTCTGCTCTCACATTCTCGCATACTTTACCTCAATATTTATTTGATAAGAATGGAACTAGGGCCAGCAGGGATGTCCCTAGTTGTTTCTCTTGTGCAGGACATCATGTCTTTTTTTTTAGCTTTTTGCTCCAGAAAATTATTCTGGATTGCAGTCATTTAGAAGGGAGGCATATTTTTTTGGAACGAGGGGGAAAGGGGTGGACTAAATCCATCCACATGCCCCCTTTGGGGCTCTTATCCTCTTTTCAAAAGATATTTGAGATTACCAGGTTCTGGATTCAAAACATTTTCAAAACCTCAAAGGATAGTACTGAACGGTGCATTTGTGGGAGTTTTCCTTCCCTTGTGGCACAGCCATATAACAGGAAACAAACTGTGAAAGTATGGCTCTGGGAGCAAAAAGAATCATTTTCACAAATGAACTGGCCACCACTGGCTACCATATTGGCACTGGACTGATTGCAGGCTGTTACCAAAAATGAGTTAGCATGGAATCTAAATCAAAACCTTCATTATTTGGTGGATCATTTTGTGGAGTATATTTATATAAATACAATATTTATTATTTAGTTACATTTTTATTTCCCAAAGTGAGGCTTAAAGCAATGCCAGGAGGAAGTCATCTTTCAGCAATAGCGGTGGCACGGTCATGCGGTGCATGTGGGTGAAGCTTTCTGAATATTTAAGATGTTAATAGGTTCCCTTTCAAAAGCTACACTCGATGCTGCATGAAAACACTATGGGAATGGCTCTTTGTTCCACTGTATGTGAAGCATGTGCGTATCAAACACGCCAAACTTTGGCTTATATAGCCTCGGTCAGGTGGCTATGTAAAGAATTCTCCCTTGAGCCCGAGGATAGGGTGCTCTTCCCCCAGACACATCTCCTCTCAAACTCCGCCATGAGTCAGTGAGTAATATAAACACTTTCTGCTCGCCTTTTTTTTTTTCTAAACTTCCGCCGCAGTATTGAAAAACAGACTGTTTGCACACACGCACGCACAATGCAGTCCTTGAAGACAAAAAGATCTGAGGATGTTTCCGGTTCAGACCTGTTTATAGCCTGCAGGTGCACCTCATCAGACGATCACCTGACCGCGGTTATTTAAGCCAAAGTTTGGCATGTTTGATACGCACGTGCTTCACAACCGGTGGAACATAGAGACGTTGACATGGCGTTTTCACGCAGCATCTCGTTCCCGCTTTTTCAGTAAACATCTGGAGTATTTTATTTGATTAACAGTATTCAACAAGTTCACTGTAATATTGCTGTGTCTATGGCTTTTATCAGATGAGGTTACAGTGACTATTTTTTATTTCTGATAAACTAAATGTAAAATGAGTCAAATATTTTTAAATCTGTTAAGGTTGTATATCTTGGACTTATAAAGTTTAAATAAAATATTATCTCTATGACACCTGATGCTGTGGCAGCTCTAGCAGAGCCACTTTTCACTCACAAAATTGTAGATGAAGGTAATAATGTTACTCTGTCCTGCAGCTACAAAAACACTGCTTCAGGAGACTACCTGTACTGGTACAAACAATTTCCAAAATCTTTACCTAAGTTCCTGTTGTTCATCACTCCAAGTGGATTTAAAAGTGAGTCCATCCCACGCACTGTATGTCTCCTGAAGCTGATGATCAGAAAAATTGCATTTTCTCTGCTGTTGTATCAGACTCTGCACTATACTAACTTCACTGTACAAAAAGCGCTAAACATGGCAAAAATGCTTTTTTTTTTTTTTTTTTTTAAAGATAGCGCTATGTACATGGTTATGTTCACATTTTAAATGCCAATTCTTTTCCCAACAAGTTAAATACCCCTTCTGTCTCACACACAGAGTGTTAAAGGTCACTCTTCAGAACCGAATACATCAGTCATTTCTGATATACTGTAAGTCCTGGAGGTATGAAGATAAAAAAGGACAGTCTGACCTGTCTGACTCTTCCTGGTGCCATGCTTCTAGTTTAAGGTTTGGTTGCATGGAAGTTGGTGTGTTTTGCTTTGGATGCATGTGGTGACTGGGGACGGTTCCACTTGACCATGAAGATGGTCTTGGACTTGACTTATGCAGACAGCTGTTCTCTGGTGACTTGTGACTGCAGGCGATTAATAGTTTAGGCGTGAAATTTCCACCAACAATTTTGTTTTTAGTTAATAAACTGTTGTCCATATAACTTAAAGACCTCTGCTGATAGATTGAATATCCAGCCAGAAAATTCAGGCCATGTGTTGATCAATCGATCGATCGACCGACAGATGGATGGATGGATGGATGGATGGATGGATGGATGGATGGATGGATGGATGGATGGATGGATAGATAGATCAAAATCATGGCCAACCATCAATTTTATGGATGCTGCCATCCATCAATACATCATCTATAATACACAGCAGCAGAGTAATAGTTCTGTAATAGTGTGACAGGATTCACTTTCAATGGTAGTGTGAAGTGATGATCTTTGAAAAAAGATGCAATAACAGCACTTCCTGGGTGTGGCATTCCAGAGGCATGTGGCATTCATGTGTAGTTCAGCACATACTGTACAGCACTTCAAAAATCCTCACTGTGTTCAGAAATGGCTCAACTATACACAGTGAGATACGTACTGCTAATTATCACTGTGGCAACAGGTAATGTATTTATATTAGTTAATGATTTTTATTAACATTATTAATACCAACATCAGTACTAAAGTATTGACGGAGTTGTGCATGTTAAAATGGATAAAATGTTTTGGGTATTACAAAAATGAATAATGTGGGGGTTGTTTACATATCTACATAATGATTTTATCTATATTCGTTTATACAGCAGTCAGTCTTGCAGCTAAAATTGGGCCAAAGGATGAAGATTCCAAGATTGTCAGGATGGAAACAGACACTGTTACTCTGAAATGTTCATATAAGGCAAGCGGTGATTTCATTCGGCTTTACTGGTACAGACAATATCCCAACAGTGCACCACAGTTTTTACTGCTAAAAGGCGTTAAGTCATTCAGTTCTGATGACTACAATCCCACTGGTGATCGATTCAAAGCAGAAACGACATCAGAATCTTTTGAACTAATTATCAAAGATCTGCAGATCTCAGATTCTGCACTGTATTATTGTACACTTACAGACGTAGCACAGTGATAGAAAGTCAAAGAGAGACTGTACAAAAACCTCCAACCGAAAAAGTTCAATTACAGTATATCAAAGATATTTCCTTTGCCAACTTCACTCTGTTAACCACAATCACAAACAACAATTGTGGTACGATATGGAATTGAAGAAACTGAAAATAAAAATAAAGATGGAATGTATAAGGTTTTACTGGTGCATAGTGTTTCAAATTAAATTAATTTGTACTTTGAATGAGCAGGCACAAATGTATTATTATTATTATTATTATTATTATTATTATTATTATTATTATTATTATTATTATTATTATTATTATTTTAATTGGTCAGAATTAGGAGGTTTAGTATAATCTAGGAAAGGTACATAATGTTGTCCAAGTTCTTCCATCAACATTGCCAACCTTGCAATTTATGATGCAATAATAACTATTCATCCATCAATGATACATTAATTACATCTTTTCATTATTTTCTATTTCAGCATCAGTATTAATCATTAATGTCTTTATTCGGACAAAAATGTATTACATATTCGTTATAAATACAAGGTTACATTTTTAAAGCTGATGAACTTTAAAAATTCATTCTAATTCATTCCTACAGAAAAAATTGTAGGTTAGACTGACTTGCATCTCATATTTTTCCCTATTCCTATTCAGAAAAAAATGGAAGAAAGAAAGTAAGAAAGAAAGAAAACTGACTGAAATTGGACAATTCCTTATGTTAAACTTTTGTAACTTTTGTATTTGCATCATCTTATTATTATTATTATTATTATTATTATTATTATTATTATTATTATTGCTATCATCTTTATCATGTGATGGTTCTTGTCCGCACATCCACATTTGTCCTCACAACTAAATATTACTGCTCAATGACAAGGTCAAAATGTCAACACAAGGTTGAGAGACCCATGCATTTTATCAGGAGATGACGGTTATTTCTGCCGATACATACCTGAAGATGGGGCTTTATCCTGATGGTTATATTGGTTTGCTAAAAATGATGCAGTTCTTTAAACTGTGTTAAAAAATGTGCATAACATGGATGCAAAGAGAAATCTCCTGCTCTCCAATAACAACATTGCTGCCCTTCTACAGTTTGCCAAAAATCACATGAAAAATATTGAAAGAATGTTGTTCTGTGGACAACTTTCTGGTCTAAATGAGAATTGTTATATTTGGAGAGAGTAAAACACTTACCCAATCTGTAAAACATGATGGTGGTAGCATTATGGTTTGGGTGTGTTTTATTGCTTCTGGATAAAACTAATTAGATAAAACTATGACATCTGAATTATATCAGCAAAAAATAAAGGAAAATGTCAGGTCATCGTTTCGTGACCTGAATCTTAAAAGAACAGATTCAGTGCTTATGTCAGAAAGACAAAAAGCCTAAGTTTGTGGTTTGTGGCAAAGGGGCGTGGTCACAGAGAAACTGCTTCAAACCATTAAAAAAAAAATCATGTTTCTTATAGAAAAGAAATCAACGTTTGCAAATAATGTGATTATTATGATCAATGCGACAAAAGTGTTTGTAGGCATATGGCTGATGTTTTATATTTTAGATAGATAGATAGATAGATAGATAGATAGATAGATAGATAGATAGATAGATAGATAGATAGATAGATGACACAGAATCATCACAGAACTATGTTCAGACATGGCTCAACAATACAACTTGCTGTAAACAGTGAGATACACATCACTGATTCTCACTATAGTTAAAACTAAATAATCTGCATTTTTTAAAATACATTTATGCATTGAGGTACATTGTGGCTGTTGTTATATTTACATTATTTTATATTCTTATTTACAGCAGGCAGTTTTGCAACTAGGTTTTGCATTTTTTTCCTTAAGGAAACCTACACTGTTTCTTTGAAATATTCATATGAGTCAAGCAGTGATTACATTATGCTTTACTGGTACAAACAATATCCCAACAGTTAACCACAGTTTTTACTGTATAAAGGTGTAAAATCAGCCAGTTTTTATAACTTTATTCTTAGTGGCGACTGTTTTAAAGCAGAAACAATCTCAGACTCTACTCTATTGCTCTCTTAGAGAAGAGGCAGAGTAATGGAAAGTGAATGGAAGAGAGACTGTACAAAAACCTGTATATAAAAAAAAAAAAAAAACAATATCAAAGACACTGCCTTTACCAACTTATCATTTAACCACAGACAAAAATATTTCTGGTAAGACATACAACTGAAGAAACTGAAAATAAAAATAAGGACTCGTTGTATGAGTTATTACAGGTGCATAGAGTTTAAAATTACTTTTGAGGCTAGACCAGAATCCTGTCCTTTGATCTCCACGATAAGGACAGCAATAAGGAAAATAATTGCTTGAGTTCCCACTGCACCTTTACTCTAGCTTCACTTCATATCCCCGCCGCCGAAGAGGAAAAGGCAACAAGATGAATTGCATTAAGGCCCCTAATCCCAGCCGATGGAAGTCAGGATAGACTCCATCTGTGGCTGCGCCCAGAGAGAGCTGGAAGGGGCTGGTCCTGGCTCATGTCAACAAGAGGGGTGTCTAAGGAAGCATGCAGAAACGCTACCACCTCAATATCAAGTCTGCCACTCTGCTCGCCACCTCTTCCTCCAGCTGTGTGCTCACATGCCAGCTGGGCACTGCCACCGGGCCCGCACATGCACACCTTCACTTCTTTCCTTCCCCTTTTTCCCCTCCTTTAACCCTTTTCCTTCCCTGTTTTTCTAAATAGTAAAATAGTAAATACATGAATGAATGAATGAATGAATCAGGAAGGGACCAATACTTATACACAGCACTCTGGAGAGCTCTGTAAAGGACGGTAACAGCTGCTTGCAGCCTTTTTTGAGCTTGGTATGAATTCTGATGTGTTCATCAGCTATGTTAAGGTCGGGAGGAGGATTGGAGCAAACATTTTGTCTGCCCCAACCTAACTTTATCGCTTTGTTATTGTCTTGGTATCGATTTATAAGTGCTGTTATCAAGTCATTATTAATTTTTAAGAGTATTTATGGAGTTTCATAAATTATCTGGTTTAATCAGCTCCTTACCTGTTTGGCAGTAATAAGCAACCAAAGGTGCTCATATTAAATGTAGATGAAAGTAATGACAAAATTAACAAAGAGATATTTTAAGGATTCTGTCATGTCTATGTTGCAAGGAGCGGACGCAGAAGCAGGTTGCATGGTTATCTTAGTTTTTTCTTTATTCAATCTTTTCGTGAAAAATAACTCAAAAGTCTCAAAACAAAACTTAACATGCGACTTCTCCCCGGCTGGGGTCTACAGGTGGGAAAAAAGGAAATAAATGAACAAAAAACAAACAGGCTTGTAAGCCAGCGGACTCGGTGAAGACTCCTCGCCTCACCGACACAGCCACACCTGCAGACACCGCCTAGTCCTGGGGAGAATGGAGAAGAGAGAGAAGTTCCACATGAATAGGGAGAGTTTTCATGAACGTGCACGACAGTGAACAGACAACTTGCTACGGGTTCGACCGGAATATATATGGGTAGACACACGGGGTTACACAGGTGCTCTTCATTAGTGATTAAGTGTTGACAATACACACGTAGACACACTAGGTGGGGATAAAGAGTCGACTCAGTAATCCGGTGAGCTAGATCTTATTTCCCCGTGCTGTGGCGGCACAGATGTTACAGATTCAAAGTCATGATTATACATGATTGAAAGATTTATTACAGTACATGTTAAAGTCAGATGCACAATAAAAAAAATGTAATCTAAAATTTTTGTGGTTTGATCATTTCTGTTAATTTCATCATAAAGTCTGATGACAAATCTTTCATCTATTTTTTATTCTTAAAATATGTGCATAGTTGCCAACTTTTCAGAAAGCTCGGAGTAAGATTTTGAAAATAAGGGGATGGTTTTTGCACAAACACGCCTGCGATACAGAGAAAATGACAATATCTACATTTTTATAAACTGTTTATAATCACTGAAACATTCAGGGAATAATTCACTTCATCAAGAGAGAAATCAAGTCATGAAATAAAAACAAATAATCAGATTAAAAAATAATTATATATATATA
>QMIH01000900.1:267504-293421 GCA_003987875.1 Clarias batrachus
GTGGCCGAGAAGTGCAAAACAACTTAACAAAATGAAAACAAAATAACAAATTAAAAACCACAATAACAAAACCCAAAACAAAATAAAACATTCAAAAACAAAATAACAAAACCCAAATCAAAATAACAAATTAAAAAACAAAATAACAAAACCCAAAACAAAACAACAAAACCCAAAACTAATTTGTTAATTTGTTTTCGGTTTTGCTATTTAGATTTTGAATTGCACAATATTTCGATTGTACAATAACAACACTTCCTGGGTGTGGCCTTCTAGAGACGTGTTCACTAATGTAGTGTGTAAAATTCAGTGTATATATTTTTTTTCGGTACAGCACTATTATAAAGAATCTTCACTGTGGACCGAGCTGAGCTATAAACAGAAATGGCTCAAATGTACAACTTGCTGTACACAGTGAGATACATACCACTGATTCTCACTGTAGTAACAGGTAATTCATTTGCATCAGTTGATTTTTTGGTATTATCATTATTAATACCAATATTAATACTAATTTCTTTAAGAAATTGTGTAGTAAGTTAAAATATTTTGGGTATTACAAAAATGGATCATTTTGAGGTTGTTTCTATATCTACATGATGACTTCATCTATATTCTTCTATACAGCAGGCAGTTTTGCAGCTACAGTTGGTCCAAAGGATGAAGATTCCATGATTGTTGGAAAGGAAACAGACAAAGTTACTCTGAAATGTTCATATAAGGCAAGCGGTGATTACATTCGGCTTTACTGGTACAGACAATATTCCAACAGCGCACCACAGTTTTTACTGTATAAAGGTGCAAAGTCAGCAAGTTATGATAGTTACAATCCCTCTGGAAGGCGATTCAAAGCAGAAACAACATCAGAATCTACTGAACTGACTATCAATGATCTGCAGATTTCAGACTCCGCATTGTATTATTGTGCTCTTAGAGAAGGTGCACAGTAATAAAAAGTCAAAGAGAGACTGTACAAAAACCTACAGATGAAAAATAAGGTAAATTATACCAACTATTCCTGTACCAACTTCAGTCAGTTAACCACAGTTGCAAACAACATTTGTGGTAAAGATATGCACCTGAAGAAACTGAAACTAAAAAGAATTATGGACTATATGAGGTGTTACTTGTACGTAATGTTTGAAATTAAGGTAACTTTGTTTCCTTAAGATTGAATCCATCTAATTTTATTTACATTTATACAATATGTAGAGACCCAAATTAAGTTTTTATTTTTATGTTATTTGGTAATATTTTTCACTACTCAGAGCATACAAAATTGTCTCAACTAGGAGGTTTAATATAATCTAGGGAGGGAAATGTAAATATTCTTGTCTACGTTTTTCCCTCAACATTGTCAACTTTGCAATTCATGATGTAATAACAACTATCCAGCAATTTATGATATTTCTTCATCAGTATTTATTATTAATGTCTGTATCCAAACAAATATTAAGTATATATATATATATATATANGATAGAGCTGAGGAACTTTTTCCATTGATATGGTATAATTCATACCTTCAAAAAAACATATATTTTTTTTTTTGCTAATAGTAGGTTAAAGTGACTTGTATTGCATAGTTTTACCAGTTCCGATGAACTGGTAAAAAAACCTTAAAGATGACAGATTTTTTTTGTTAAACTTGTAATTTTTATATAATAATAGTAATAATAATAATAATAATTATTATTATTATTATTATTATTATTATTATTATTGCTACCATTTTAATGACAAACCATACAAATATTGCAACAATGTTGTTGTTCTGCAGACAGCTTTTTTGGCTTAATTGAGTTATATTTAGAGAGAGAAAAACACTCTTAATGTTTTGCACAATAGCTTTATTCCCTCTGTGAAACATGGTGATGGGAGCATTATAGTTTGGTCCTGTTTCTGTTGGGTCTTTGAGCAAGGCCTTCAACTGGTCACATTTATAATGAAATACAAATGTAAGTATAGAGTCATCTATGCTCAGAGATGGTTGAATACAGACAATATCCTGACAGCACACCACAGTTTTAATTGTATAAAGGCGCAAACTCATTCAGCTCAGAAAACTAGAATCAAACTGGTGATAGCTTCAAAGCAGAAACAACATCAGACTCTACTGAGCTGACTATCAAAGCTCAGCAGGTTTCAGATTCTGCATTTTTTCATTGCACTTTTTCAAAAGCACAGTAACAGAAAGTTAAAGAGAGACTGTACAAAAAATCTCTCTCACTCGCTCACTCACTCACTCGTCATCTATAATGCTTTATCCTATATTCCCAGGAGACTTAGAGCACAAGGCGGGGTACATCCTGGACAGGGTGCCAATCCATCGTAGGGCACACACATAAGCAGCACTTCATTACTTCATTAACTCAGAATATTCCTGTGTTGCACACTCCTTAGGGGTATGTGGGTGTTAGAATTACAGTATGTCACAAAAGTGAGTACACCTCTCACATCTCTGCAAATATTGAGTTATATCTTTTCGTAGGACAACACTGCATCAATGACTCTTTGAGACAATTAAAAGTGGTCAGTGTAAAGTTTGTATGGCAGTGTAAATTTATTGTCCCCTCAAAATAACTAAAAATACAGCCAATAATAGCTGAACCGCTGGCAACAAAAAAACAAAAATCCACTCCCTTTTAATCTTTATAGATAAGAGTAGGGCAGACTTTTCTGTTAATAATTTCTTCACATTTTACTACCTCCTCTCCCTCCCCTTAAACCGCTGTGATTGGAGCAGTCTGATCACGGTAAGTCATGCAGTGAGTCACACATAAAAACTTTCACACAACTTCCTCGTTTTTTACAATTCCACTTTTCCACTATTTAAAATTACAAAAACTTGTCAAAATAACAACACCCACTATGACGGGAAAACTACTTTATGGCTCTCAGCGTTGTCACACACACACACACATTTCTCTTTGCTTCATAAAAAACATTCATGTACTGAAGATTTTCAGTCCTAAATGAACTTTGAGCACAATTCTGAGATGCTTAGTAAATCTGAAGGATGTGTAGCAGAAGGCTTTACACAGGAGTTCAACTCTCCCATCATCAATATAAGATATTGAAGAGAAATGAATGTGACTCTGGTCAAAACCACAGAGACTGTGTCATTTTCTCTAGTCTCTCTAATTGCATTTTTTTCTTTGACTGGGAAGCACAAAAAAAAAAAAAGTCAAATGCTACAATTATTGGGCTGAATCAAGCAAAAAAGGAGATTTTAAATTACTGGGTTAAGAATGCTTTAAAACATTTTTAAAACCTCAGAGAATAGTATAGGACTGTCCACTTACGGAAGCGAAGCTGATAAACTGAAAGTACTGAACGACAAGGTTGTCACATCTACGGAGTTTTTTCCTTCCCTGATGGCACAGCCATACAGTATTACAGGACATAAATTGTGAAAGAGTAGCTCTGGGAGCGTGATGAATCATTTTCAAACATCAACTGGCCATCAAAGTTAATGGCAACTAAATAAAATCTTTAAAATATGATAATAAATTCACACATTAAAAAGAGTTAGTTGATTACTAAAACAAAGTCCAAGGTCTTGATTAATTGGCAGTGGACTGGGCAGTTACCTAAACTAAGTCACACACTAATATGGAATCTAAGTTAAAGCCGTCATTATTTAGTGAATCATTTTGCAGAGTACATTTATCAAAATCCAACAATTCCCACAATTATTCTCTATTCTTGAGTTTATTCTTTAATAAACATTTTTATTTTCCAATATGAGGCTGAATGTACTGCCAAGAAACTATAGGAAGTCATATTTCAATAGTGGTGGCAATGTTATTATGTTAACATAATTGATTGCAGTAAACCTCTGGACTATTTTTATTTGACTAACACCGTTCATCATGTTCACTGTATTGCTGTGCCTGTGGCTTTTATCAGGTGAGGGTACAGTGACATTTTTTTTATTTCTGATAAATAAATGTTGAATGAGTCAAGTATTTTAAAATCTGTTAAAATGTTAATGTTATACAGTATACCTCTGATTGATAAAGTTTTAAAATAAAACTTTTTGACAGATGATGCTGTGGCAGCTCCAGTAGAGCCATTTTTCACTCATAAAGTTGTTGATAAAGGTGTTAATGTTATTCAATTCAATTCAATTCACTTTTATTTTTATAGCGCTTTTAACAACTGACATTGTGGCAAAGCAGCTTTACACAATCAAAAAACTTATTTAAGTTTGTATGAGATGTGAACATGTATGAATCAAAATGAGAAGATGAGCCCAGATGAGCAAGGAAAAACTCCCTGAGATGGTAATAGGAAGAAACCTTGAGAGGAACCAAACTCAACAGGGAACACATCCCCATCTGGGTAGACGGTAGGAAACTCTAGTCCTGAACCATCGAGCAACTGAAGTCACAAGTTCTCAGAGAACAGCAGTCTGCATCAGCCGAGGACAGGGCTGTCTTCGTGGAAAAGTGGAACCGTGCCCAGTCACCACACGGAGCATCCATGCAATGAGATCTCCACTCTGCACTCTGCACTCCAGCACTATGACAGCATAACTAAAACGAAGAGGCAGAGGAAAACACAGACATGTGTCTGACAGTTTTGTTCAGGAGACTACCTGTACTGGTGCAAACTATTTCCGAAACGTAACTTAAACAAAACTTAGGTTTAACACTTCAAGTGGATTTCTGAAGCTGATGATCATAAAAAAAAAACAAGCGGATTCACATCTCCTCTCCTTCTATATCAGACGCTATACTACTGAGCTTTGCGGCCCACAGTGACAGTCATATTTCATATTTAATTTCATAAATCCAAATCACTGTACAAAAAGCGAGAGGCATGGTTTGCGTAGAAGGCTTCAGTCCCCGCCTCGCGCTGGAGAGGGGTGGAGCTGTTGGAGCTGGACCATGACGTCAGCAAGTGTTTGCTATGCAACGTGAAAGCAATAATTCAGCAGTTTAAGCAATGCACAGCACATGCTTAAATGCTGGAGTAATCAGTAGAAAAATTGGAAAAGTGTGCTCAAGGGGCGTAAACAGGGCCGTGGGAAAGGACACATGAAGGGCTAAGGAAAACATGAGCACATGGGGAAAGTCACAGCGTGGGGAAAAATGAACAGACAGGATGTGAGTCATTACAGAAAATGACCTCTAAAGTATATCTGCAAAAAGGAACCTATGTCAGGTCGTCTTTCCATGAACTGAACTTTAAAAGAGCAGATTCATTGCTGATGTCAGAAAGACAATGACTTTAAGCACTTAAGAAGTTCATGGGAGTGGAACATGGTCACAGAGGTGTTCAGCAATTGCTTTAAAAAAAAAAAATCATCTTTTAGAAGTCCTAAAACCTTTTAAATACTGTGATCGTTCTGATCAACGTGATTATAAACAAAAGATGAATGATTATTTGTAGGCTATGTGTGCTATTTTATATATTAAATGATGATGATCTGTGATTAATCCACCACAAAACAGCAGCACTCCAGGCTGTGGCTTTATAGAGACATGTTCCCTCATGTGTAAAGCTCAACACTTACAGAACTACAGTATAATACAGAATCATCACAGAGCTGTGTTCAGTAATGGCTCAACTATACAAGACTGATTATCACTATAGTTGTAAGTACATTTACAGGTTGTTTTGTATAATAGTATTAGTACTGCTATTAATACTGAAACCTTAAATTTTACATATTTTTAAACGTTCAAAAAATAATAATAATAATAATAATAAAATGGAGTGACTTACCGATGTCAAGGCTGACTCAGCCAACAGCAGTGTCTCTTAACTGAGAGTAAAAGTAAATTATGCAATCAGAGTCTCAAAAAAGAAATTAAGGACATGCTTTTAGGTTAAGGTTTAATTTACAAATTAATTTGGCTGAATAGCTTATTTAAATACATATTCTAAATGTAAACGAAGTAAAAGTTTTAAAACCGAAAGGTTTAAGAGAGCGGTATCTTAAGACCAAAAATTAAAAGAAAATAACATAAGTGAAAACATATCACATGAATAAATGAATGAACAAATAAATAAATAAATAAATAAATAAATAAATAAATAAAAAGTCAACAAGCTCATCGACTTTATATATAATTGCCAGAAAAAAAGCAGCTGTACAGTATGAGATAACAGAGTTGAAAAGAACATGAATAAATATAACATTATTTATTACAAATGCAAACAGGATACTAGCAGTGCACCCACTCTCTTTTAATACATTAAAAATGTACAGTAACAGCACTTCCTGGGTGTGGCCTTCTAGAAACGTGTTCCCTGATGTGTAAAGTTCAGCACATACAGCACTATTATACAGAATCCTCACCGAGAGCCGTGTTCAGAAATGGCTCAACTGTACAACTTACTGTATACAGTGAGATACATACCACTGATTCTCACTGTAGCCACAGGTAGTTTATCCACATCGGTTGATTTCATTTGGTATTAACATTATGTATACCATCATTAATACTAATGTCTTAATGAAATTGTGTATTAGATTAAAATGTTTTGGATATTACATCATTCTGAGGATGTTTTTAATTTCTGCATAATGATTTTTATCTATATTCTTCTATACAGCAGGCAGTTTTGCAGCTACAGTTGGTCCAAAAGATGAAGATTCCATGATTGTCGAGAAGGAAACAGACACTGTTACTCTGAAATGTTCATATCAGTCAAGCAGTAATAACATTTGGCTTTACTGGTACAGACAACATCCCAACAGCGCACCAAAGTTTTTACTGTTAAAAGGTGCAAAGTCATATAGTTCTGATAACTACAATCCCACTGGCGATCGATTCAAAGCAGAAACAACATCCATATCTACTGAACTGACCATCAAAGATCTGCAGATCTCAGACTCTGCATTGTATTATTGTGCTCTTAGAGAAGGTGCACAGTAATAAAAAGTCAGAGAGAGACTGTACAAAAACCTAGAGACGATAAACTGATATAAATGATATACAGTATATCAAAGATACTTCCTTTAGCAACTTCAATCAGTTAACCACAGACACAAACAACTTTTGATATGCACCTGAAAATAAAAATAAAAAAAGATGGATTGTATGAGGTGTTACTTGTGCATAGTGTTTAAAATTAAATTAACTTTGTTTCCCCCAAGATTGGTTCCAGTTCATTTTATTTACATTTATACAATATGTAGAGACTGAAATTAAGTTTTGTTGAATGTTATTTGGAAATATTTTTCACCAATCAGAGCATTTGCAAATGTCTGAACTAGGAGGTTTAGTATAATCTAGGAAGCGTAAATAATGTTGACCAATTTGTTCCATCTTCATTGCAATTTATGATGCAATTACAACTATCCAGCCATTTACGATACGTTAATTAAATCTTATCACCATTTTCTATTTCTCCATCAGTATTAATCATTAATATCTTTATTCAATCAAAAATCAATTACATAGTCATTGCTAACACACTAAACTAAAAATGAGCCATTTCTATAAGCTGTGTTTAAACCTGGTGTACATGGCAGGGATGCAAGGAGTCTAATGTGGTTGTTCCACATTTTTTTATTAAAATCTTTGAGGAAACTTATCTCTAGCGCTGGCTAGTATGTTGTGCTACCATTTTTTTTCATCTGTTTTTTGGTTGTTATTCTTAAAATATGCCTTGAAGCATAAAATGTATGAAATAAATAAAATATGAAACAAGGTGGTCTGTTGTTTTTATATTGCGTATTATATTGTATATTGAGATTTGGGAGGAATTATCTAATTTCATTTACATATAACTTGCAAATAAGAATAACAAAGTTTATTACTTTGTTCATGCTAAAAATATGTAATCCAAATGGATGGAAATTTTATGCTATCAAAATGCATAAATCGTAATTGTTAGGACTAAACTTTTTTTTTTTTTGAGTATAAATAAGAACTGTTATATTTGAATAGAAAAAGAAAAAAAAAGCACTGCATTTCAGCATAAGAAACTTATCCCATCTGTAAAACATGATGGTGGTACCATTATGGTTTGGGCCTGTTTCACTGCTTCTGGGCCATGAAGGATTGCCATCATTACATATGACCTCTGAAGTATACTGGCAAATTTTTAAAAAATAGTGTCAGGTCATCTTTTCATGACCTGAATCTTAAAAGAACAGATTTAAGCGGTGGTTTGTGGCAGTGCAGGTGTGGTGCACAGAGGTGGTGGTTTCAGAATTTTGCCTCAAATCATAAAATATATATAAAACTTTATAAAACTAAACTTTAAAATATTGCATGCATTCTGATCAATGTGATCGTACAGTTACAAAAGATGCATGTTTGTTGGCTAGTTATGCGATAGATAGATAGATAGATAGATAGATAGATAGATAGATAGATAGATAGATAGATAGATAGATAGATAGATAGATAGATAGATAGATCAATAGATAGATAGATAGATAGATAGATAGATAGATCAAAATCATGGTCATCCATCATGATCAGGAATAGAAATTACCATGAACCATGCCATCAAAAATACACATTGGATACAGTGCGTTGCTCAGCAATGGTGGAATAATTCTGTGCTGTGACACAGTTTACTGTAACTGATATTGTATTGATATTAATACAGAGGATCTTTAAAGATGTATTCTCTGTACACAGCAGCACTTCCTGGGTGTGGCCTTCTAAAAACGTCGTTCATCGTGTGTTAATTTCAGCACAAACAGTATTGTACCATTATACAGAATCATCACAGAGCTGTGATCAGAAATGTCTCAACTATACAATTTACTGTACATAGTGAGATACACACCACTGATTCTCACCATGGTTACAGGTAATTTGTTTACATCAGTTAATTAATGGAATTAATCCATACTTATGCCTTAATAATGAGTTGTTTTTATATTAACACTATGCCTTCATTTATATTTTTATTTATAACAGGGAGTTTTGCAGCTAAAATTGGGCCTAAGGATGAGGATACCAATGTTGTCAGAAAAGAAGCAGACTCTGTTTCTCTGAAATGTTCATATGAGTCAAGCAGTGAAAACATTAGGCTGTACTGGTACAAACAAGATACTAAAAGTGCACTAAAGTTTTTACTGTATAAAGGTGCAAAGTCAGCAAGTTGGGATTCGGAAAATCCATCTGGCACTCGATTCAACACAGAAATAAGCTCTGATGCTACTGAACTTACTATCAAAGACCTGCAGATCTCAGATTCTGCACTTTACCACTGTGCTCTAAGAGAAGGTGCACAGTAATACAGAGACAATAAGAGGCTGTACAAAAATCTAAAACATGTTTCTCTCGTGCAGAGAAATTGTGGGTAATTGTCTCCCATGCTTGATCTCAGTATGTGTGCATCACTCGTATAGTCAACATCCTTGCGCACATATTCTTTTTACTATAACACTGTGACTATGTGTGCTCATACATCAACTTTTTTGTAAAAGATGCTTGTATGTGTGCTTCTGGTGTATATGTGTGTGCGCACGTGGGTGCGTGTGTGTAAGTCATCCTGTATATTTCACCAATCAGAGCATTCAGAAATGTCTGAACTAGGAGATTTAGTATAATCTAGGAAAGATGGTTAGGATGGAAGTTTTTCCAAAAACATTGTCAACCTTGCAATTTATGATGCAATAATACATTAATTAAATCGTATCACGATTTTCTATTCATACATTATTATTAATCATTAATAGCTTTATTCAAACAAAAATATTTTTTTAATTGCAAACACAAGGTTACATTGTTAAAGCTCATGAAGTTGATGTAATGATACAGTCTAATTAAAAAAGAAGCATATATTATTATTATTATTATTATTATTATTATTATTATTATTATTATTACAAATTTTACCATTTTAGTGTGGTCCTTAACATGTCAGCACATTCACATTTGTCCTCAAAATTAAATGCTGTTGCTCTATGATGACATAATTTTTTAGGTCAAAATATCAATACAAGGTTGAGAGACCAATGGAGTTACAGTATATCAACAGGAGATTTCTGTCCATACATGCAGAAATGAAGCTGGAGCTTTTTCCTGGTGGCAATATTGTTAACAAAACATTACCTTATTTCTATAAACTCTTTTACAGGGCAGCGATACATGGAGCAAATTTCTTCTCTCCAAAAGCAACATTGCTGCCCCTCTTCAGGTTACTGAAAATTACATTAACAAACCAGAAAAATATTGCAACACTGTTCTGTAAACAACGTTTTTGGTCTAAATAAGAATTGTTACATTTGGAGAGAAAAAAACACTGCATTTCAGCATAAAAACCTTATCCTATCTGTGAAACAGCATGGTGGTAGCAATATAATTTGCTTCTGGTCCATGAAGGATTGTCATTATTAGATGGAACTATGATTTCTGAATTATACTAACAAATAAAAAGAAAATAGTGTCAGGTCATCTTTTCATTATCTAAATCTTAAACGAACATATTCCGTGCTATTGTCAGAAAGACAATGACCATAAGCAAAAGTGGTTTGTGGCAGTGGAGCGTGGTCACAGAGGTGGGTTTCAGAAGTTGCTCCAAATCCTAAAATATATTGTTCTTTGTTTTTCGGTGACTCATGTCAAGGACCATCTAATCTGCACAACTTGTCACAGGTTGTACGCAGGATGCTCGTCCTAATGCAATTATAACATTTTATATGATTTTGGGACCGGCACTGCACTCCATCTAGTGGCAGGGATTTGGGCATTGGGTGGAAATTGAACCCAGGCCTTTTATAAACCTTCACTTCAAATTTGGCAATCATATATTTACTAAAAATGATGAGTCTTTGTAGGCTAGGTGTGCTGTTTTGATAGATAGATAGATAGATAGATAGATAGATAGATAGATAGATAGATAGATAGATAGATAGATAGATAGATAGATAGATAAAAACTTTATAATAATGCAATCATTCTGATACACTTACAAAAGATGAGCGAGTATTTGTAGGCTATGTGTGCTGTTTTATATATAAAATGATGATCATCTGTGATAAGGGGTAATCCTCTATAAAACAGCAGCACCTCCGGGGTGTGGCCTTCTAGAGACATGTTCCATAATGTGTAAAGCTCAACAATTACAGCACTATTATACAGAATCATCACAGAGCTGTGTTCAGGAATGGCTCAACTATACAAGACTGATTATCACTGTAGTTACAGGTAAATTTACAGGGTTTTTTTGTTATTAATACATCTATTAATACTAATACCTTAAATATGTCAACAAAAAAAAACACATTTTTAAATGTTCAAGAATATGCTAAGTTTATAACGTTGTTTGTACCTTTTCTATCAAAAAGGTAGATCCAGGCAACTCTTCCCTGACATGCCAGGTTTCAAAAACATTTTAAATTAAATTTTTGTGAGTAACTCACCTGGTGAACAAGATGACTTCTGTAAACTTACGAGTTTCGGGTTATACTTTTCCTGGTTTAACTTTGTTTTTAGTATATTTGAGGAAATTGGCAAGAACACATGCATTAGATAGCAATATCAATCATGAGTATTTTCAAAATGAAAAACAAATGATTGATCTGATATTATGAGGTTCTGGATGATAAAGGCTGGAAACAGGACGATGGTTATGAGAACGCAATGTGATAACTGACCCTGCCAGCACTGTCACAAAGAACATAAAACATCTTTACATTGTTGTTTCTCTCAACATGCTACAGTAATTCATCAAAGTAAAACTTTAATTAGCTGACACCCATTTCCAATCGAAACTGAGATACAGCCTCAGTGTCTCATTAATATCCGTAGAAACATCTTGAATCCACTAAACATACTTTTGCTAACTAGTGGAGCCTGCTTGAAAAAAAATAACATGGAGTGGCTTACCAATGCCAGTGCTACCTCAGCCAACAGCAGTGGCTCTGAACTGAGTGTATAAGTAAATTATGCAATCAGGGTCTCAAAAAACAAATTAAGGACATGCTTTTAGGTAGGACAAGCTTTAGATTACAAAAAGAAAAAATAGCCATCACAAAGTCCTGACCTTAACCCCTTGAAAGACATTGGTGTGTCCTAGAGAAGACTTTATGGAGTGATTCCACTCTCCCATCATCAATACAAGATCCTGGTCAAAATGTATGCACATTTGGACAGAAATAAATATTGTGATGTGACATGTGTTTGTTAAAACCATGGTACTGTCAATGCACACTATAAAACTAAAAATCTAGTGAAATCTAATCTTGCTTTTGAAACAGATATTCCACTATACGATCACTCTGGGATTCACAATGTAAATGATTCTCTGTTATAAGCAGCACTTCATTACTTTATTAACATACAGTATACAGTAAAGCAAATACATTTAAAAACCAACAACCATTTCAGGGATGCAAACACTACCAATTGTTTCTGTAATATCCCAGGAGATCAGCTGACTCTGCTGGCAAACAAGTCACCAAACTTCTTCCTCATTGACCTGTATCTGCAGAATCTTACACATCATATATCTTATACATCTTATACACCTGCTGCCACATGACTAGCAGAATAATTTATTTAAATAAATACTCCAAATGTAAACAAAGTAAAAGTTCACAAACTCATGGACTTATACAGTACATGTAATTGTCAGGAAAAAGAAAAAAAAAAAAAACTGCTGTACAGTATAAGATAAGGATATGAATAAATAAAACAATATTTATTAACAATATACTAACAGTGCACCCACTCACCTTTATTACATTAAAACTGCTACAGTACAATAGCAGCACTTCCTGGGTGTGGCCTTTTAGATACATATGTGTTCCCTCGTGTGTAAAATTCAGCACATACAGCACTATTATACAGAATTATCACTGAGCTGTGTTCAGAAATGGCTCAACTGTATAATTTAGTCTACACAGTGAGATATATACCACTGATTCTCATTGTAGCAACAGGTAATTTATTTATATCAGTTAATTTTTTTTTTTAATAACATTAAATATACTAATACTAATTGAAGAAATTGTGCATTAGATTAAAATATTTTGGAGTATTTTTATTGGCTGTTTTTAATATCTACAAAATAATTTTATCTATATTCTTCTATACAGCAGGCAGTTTTGCAGCTAAAATTGGTCCAAAGGATGAAGATTCCATGATTGTCAGGAAGGAAACAGAAACTGTTACTCTGAAATGTTCATATCAGTCAAGCAGTGATTACATTCTGCTTTACTGGTACAGACAATATCCCAATAGCGCACCACAGTTTTTACTGTATAAAGGTGCAAAGTCATATAGTTCTGAAAACTACAATCCCACTGGAAATCGATTCGATGCAGAAACAACATCAGACTCTACTGAACTGACTATTAATGATCTGCAGATCTCAGAATCCGCATTGTATTATTGTGCTCTTACAGAAGGGGCACAGTAATAAAAATTTAAAGAGAGACTGTACAAAAACCTACTGGTAAAAACTGATATAAATTATATACAGTATATCAAAGATACTTCCTTTACCAACTTCAATCAGTTAACCACAGACACAAACAACATTTTTGGTTAGATATGCACCTGCAGAAACTGAAAATAAAAATAAAGTTTGTAATAATAAAGGATTGACACAGTAGACCATGACATCCTTCTGTCACGCCTAGAACACTGGGTGGGAATTACGGGGGCAGCTCTAGACTGGTTTAGGTCCTATCTTACTGATAGAACATTTTTGGTAAGCCTTGGAGATCTGGAATCCTCATCAGCTCCTCTGACATATGGAGTCCCACAGGGTTCTATCCTTGGACCCCTTCTTTTCTCGTTATATTTGTTGCTGCTCGGTTATATCCTGAGAAAAAATGGCATCTCCTTTCATTGCTATGCAGACGAAAGTCAAATCTATCTCCCATTAAAGCAGGCTACTCTGTCAAGGCTCTGTCAACATGTCTAGATGACATAAAGGCATGGTTAGCCCAAAATTTTTTAAATTTTTAATGATAAAAATACAGAGGTTTTGGTATTTGGTCCTGGTGCCAGAGGCAGAGTTCCACCACTGGATTTAGGAGCTTTGGAGCAGTATGTTAAACCCACAGCATCAAATTTAGGTGTTATTTTTGACGATGGCCTTAAATTTGATAAACAGGTCAGTGCTGTGGTTCGGTCCAGTTTCTTTCAGTTAAGGCAACTGGCAAAACCTAAAGCTGTTTTTCACGCCTTCATCACCACTTGTATTGATTACTGCAATGCCGTGTATTTTGGGGTTTCTCAAGCAGCATTACATCGTCTACAGCTGATCCAAAATTCCGCTGCTCGACTATTAACGTCTACACGTAAAAGAGAACATATCTCTCCAGTTCTGGCTTCTCTTCATTGGCTACCGGTACAGTACCGAATTAATTTTAAAATTCTTTTGGTCATGTTTAAAAGTTTACATGGCCTTGCCCCGCCCTACCTCGGGGTGATGGAGCATATGGCTTAAGGATCTGCTTAAGCCATATGCTCCATCACGGACTCTCAGATCATCAGATGCTGATGGTACTCAAGACCAAGTGCAAGTTCAGGGGTGATCTGGCGTTCTCGGTGGCGGCATCCAAACTGTGGAATGACCTACCTTTGACCATTCGTGAGGCCACATCACTGAGGGTGTTTAAGTCCCATCTCAAAACTCACATGTTTTCTTTTTTTAATTATGTTCCTTTTTAATATTATATTATTATAATTTTTTATTATTATTTTTTATTTTTATTATTATTATTATTTTTAATTTCTTAACTTAGTTCCTTATTTTATTTTATAATATTACTATATTATTTTATTATTTATGAGAAGCACTTTGGTACATTCTTATTGTTTAAAGTGCTATACAAATAAAGATGAGTTTAGTTGAGAGATAGTGATGCATAGTGTTTAAAATTTAATTAACTTTGTTTCCCCCAAGTTGATTCCAGTTCATTTTATTTTATGTATATGTAAATAAAATGAATAATAATAAAAAAAAAAAATAATAATAATAATAATAATAATAATAATAATAATAATCATCATCATCATCATAATAAATATAGTTGCAAGCAACGATGACGGGCCCAAGCACCCTGTGTCATTGAACATGATGTCACTGAAGGTGTCACTCAATATAATGTCACTGAATATAATGCCACACAGAAAGTTATTAATCATTTTTCGGCATATGTTTAAGAAATCAAATCTCAAGTGGCGCCCCCGAAAAGTCCAAAAGGGTGGAAAAAAAATACTTAGGAAAACAAGAGGGTCCTGCGCACCTTATAGTGCTTGGGCTCTAATAATAATAATAATAATAATAATCACCATCATCATCATCATTTGTTAAGACACAAAAGGTTTCTTGAATGTTATTTAAAAATATTTTTCACCAATCAGAGCATTCAGAAATGTCTGAACTAGGAGATTTTTTTTTCAAAAACATTGTCAACCTTGCAATAATACATTAATTAAATCTTATCACGATTTTCTATTTATACATTATTATTAATCATTAATAGCTTTATTCAAACAAAAATAAATTACTTATTTATTGCAAACACAAGGTTACATTGTTAAAGCTGATGAACTTTATGATCTAATGATACAGTCTAATTAATTCCTGCTAAGAAAAATCTGCATATATTATTATTACTATTATTATTAATACTATTATTATTATTATTATTATTATTATTATTATTGCTACAATTTTTTTTTACCATTTTAGTGTGATCCTTAACATGTCAGCACATTCACATTCGTTCTCACAACTAAATGTTGTTGCTTAATGATGACATCATTTTGAGGTCAAAATGTCAATACAAGATTGAGGGACCCATGGAGTTACAGTATATCAACAGGAGATTTCTGCCTATACATGTAGAAATGAAGCTGGGGCTTTTTCCTGGTGGCAATATTGTTAACTAAAAATTACCTTATTTCTATAAACTCTTTTTCAAGGTGGTGTACATGGCAGGGATGCATGGTGCAAACTTCTTCTCGCCAAAAGCAACATTGCTCTACAGATTACTGAAAATCACATCAACAAACCAGAAGAGTATTGCAAGCCTTCTTGTTCCACAGACAGGTTTTTGGCCTAAATAAGAACTGTTATATTTGAAGAGAAAAAAACACTGCATTTCAGCATAAAATCCTTATTGCATCTGTGAAACAGGGTGGTGGTAGCATTGTTGTTTTAGCCTGTTTCACTGCTTCTGGTCCATGATGGATTGCCATCATTAGATGGAACTTTGATCTCTGAATTATACTAGCAAATATTTTTTTTTTAAAGTTTTTAGTTAGGTCATGTTTTTATTAACTAAATCTTAAACGAACATATTCCGTGCTATTGTCAGAATGACAATGACCCTAAGCACTCAAGTGGTTTGCGGCAGTGGAGCGCGGTCACAGAGATGGTGGTTTTAGAAGTTGCTTCAAATCCTAATATATATCGCTGTTTGTTTTTCGTCGACTCATGTCAAGGTGTCACCACACTGGACCATGTAATCTGCACAACTTGTACGCCAGATGCTCTTCCTAATGCAAGTCTAACATTTTATATGGTCTTGGGACCGGCACTGCACTCCATCTAGTGGCTGGGGTTTGGGCATTGGGTGGAAATTGAACCCAGGCCTTTTATAAAACTACACTTTAAATTTTAAAGTTTAATGTGATCATTTTTATCAATGCGATCATACATTCACCAAAGATGATGAGTGTGTGTAGGCTAGGTGTGCTGTTTTGCTGTATAATATAGATAGATAGATAGATAGATAGATAGATAGATAGATAGATAGATAGATAGATAGATAGACAGATAGACAGATAGATAGATAGATAGACAGATAGATAGATAGATAGATAGATAGATAGATAGATAGACAGATAGACAGATAGACATTGGATTCAGTGTATTGTGTAATTGTTCTGTGGTGATACTGTGAAATGTTATACAGCAGCACTTTCTGGGTGTGGCCATCTCAGGACGTGTTTTGTCGTGTAAAGTTCAGCACAGCCAGTACCATAATACAGAATCATCACAGAGCTGTTTTATCAGAAATGGCTCTACTGCACAACTTAGTCACACAGTGATGTTCATACTCCTCATTATCACTGTAGCAACAGATAATTTATTTACACCCATTTGTATTTAGTATACTATTATTAATACTGATAATAATACTAATTTCTTAAATAATAAATGTATTGTGATCACATTTTTGGTATTACAAAAATGGATATGTTGAGGTTGTTGTTATAACTACATCATGACTTTATCTATATTCTTACTTATAGCAGGCAGATTTGCAGCTAAACTTGGGCCAAAGGATGAAGATTCAAAGATTTTCATGAAGGAAACCGACACTGCTACTCTGAAATGTTCATATGAGTCAAGCAGTTAAGACTCAGCCACCTCACGATTGTCTATTAAACTTTATAAAACACAAAAGAAAGTGGATCTGCTCATCTCCTCTGCTGCTGTATCAGACTCTGCACTGTACTACTGCGCTCTGATGCCCACAGTGACAGGAAACACAACTACACTACACTGTACAAAAAGTATTATTTTGTCACAAGATGGAGCTATTTACATGTTTACATTCATGTTTGTGCTGCCGATCTATGATGCCAAAATGTATGCTAATTAAATGAAGATAATTCCTGTCATTGTTTTCAGGAAAGTAACCAGATCCATTATGTACAGTACTGAGTAAAGATGAATGAATATATACAGACAAAAAAATAATTTTCATTCACTATTTTCATTAAATAAAGCTATAATAGTATAAGAGTGTTGATCAGCAATGGTGACTTAGTTCTTTGTTGTTTTTGTGAAAATTCACTGAAAACAGCAGGACTTCTGGAGATGACCTTCTAGAGATGTGCTTTCAATATTGTTGAGACAGAAAACAGACACCATTACTCTGAAATGTTCATATGAGTAAAGCATCGAGTACTTTACTGTTACAAACAATATATTAGGAGAACATTCAAACTCCATGCAAACAGACCCGAAGTAAGAATCAAACCCTCCACACTGAAGATGCAAGCTATTGTGCCACCATGCCACCACAGGACAATACAATAAAACTGTAATTCTACAATATACTTATATATTATATATTTTAAAGATAAAAAGAAAGAATAGGCGTGATGACTCACAGATGGTTAACCTATGTTTAGTACAATGTTTAATATAGTATTTTGTGGTGTACATTCATGAAACAGAATGTTCCAAAAAGTCATGAGCAGTAACGAAACACACACCTTGTTGCAAGTCTTCCTACATTAGCTGAAGGGAACTAAATGGGAAAATAAAGGGTTTAAAGGAAATTAACAGTTATCCAAAACAAACATTCTAAAGTATATTTTGGAAACAAAATATGGATTTATTTTTATTGAATTTCAGTCATTTTATCTGTGACCTATGAGATACAGAGTATATACTGTACACTTCTGGTACCAGGATTTAACTACTGGACTTACTTAAGGAAAATGAGGAACATTCCATTGGATAATTAGTGTAGTGATTAATATGTTTCAGTGAGTAAAACAAATTAAAAAATAAAAATCAAAGAAAAACAAAACAATCAGGAATGACCAGTTTTTCCATCAGTGGAAAAAAAACAGTGGTCAGAGAGCATAAGATAATTTTCACACGTTGATCGGCCACCATAGAATCTAGACCTTAACTCTATTGAGAATCTCTGGAATGTGTAGGAGAAGGCTTTACACAGCGGTCCAACTCTCCCATCATCAATACAAGATCTTGGAAAGAAATTAATATGACTCTGGACAGAACTAAATGTTCTGACTGTTCTGACTGTTTTAATAGTAATTTAAGTTTGGATTTATTCTATTGGTTAAAACATACAGTAGTATGTAATTTAGGTCATAGGTCACAGCGGCCATTTTAGATTTCATTTAACCACAGCTGATGTTTCCCTGATTTAAAAAAATGCTATATTTTTGACATTTCATGCCAGAGACCTTTAGAGATCAAAGCTAAAATGATTGAATGAAATTTTAGAGTGTGAAAAAAAAAAATCTTTCAAAATATTATGATAAATGAACATATTTAAAAAAAGAGTTATTGATCACAAAAAAAAAAAAAAAAATTCTAAAACAGCCTAAACTAAGTTTGACCCTAATATTGACTCTAAACATGAAAAGATAATAATTATTATTATTTGATGGATCCTTTGATGGGTATATTTCTCAAAATCAAATAAATCCCACAATGATTCTTTGTCTGGTCTAGTTAATGGTACTGTAGGTTCTCAACATGAGGCTTAATGTAATATCAGGAGACTACAGGAAGTCATCTTTCAGCAATAGTGGTGGCACTGTCATGCGGTGCCGTGGGGTGGAGCTTCTGAATATTTAAGGTGTTAACTTAATAGATTACATTAAACCTCTGGAGTATTTTTATTTGACTAACAGCATTCATCATGTTCGCTGAACTATTTCTGTGTCTGTGGCTTTTATCAGGTGAGACCACAATGACATTTCTTTTTTTTATTTCTGATGAATCTGTTAAGAACTTTTAAATGTTAATTTTGTATAAAATATATTTATTATATAAAATTTTATCTCTATGACAGATGATGCTGTGGCAGCTCCAGTTGAGCCACTTTTCACTCAGAAAGCTGTGGATGAAGGTGATGATGTTACGCTGTCCTGCAGCTACAAAGACTTCAGTGGCACTGTACAGAATCTGCACTGGTACAAAGAATCTTCAAAATCTAAACCTGAGTTCCTTATTTATATCTATCCACATGGAGATAAAAGTGATCCCGTTTTCCCACATATCTCTGCTGAAATTGATGATCAAATTAAACAAGTGGATCTGCTCATCTCCTCTGCTGCTGTATCAGACTCTGCACTGTACTACTGTGCTCTGACGCCCACAGTGACAGGAAATACAACTACACTGTACAAAAAGCATCACACATGACAGTACATGATTTCTTTTCCCCAAAAGATGGAACTATGTATGTGTGTACATTCACATGTTCAATGCCAGTTTTGTTTTGTTTTTGAATTTTGAATTTTAAATGAACAGGTTCATTTCTGTTGTCAGAAAGACAATGGCCCTAAGTACACAAGCATTTTGTGATAACAGAGGTGTTTGTGTCAGAAGGTGCTTCAAAATTACTGTTAAAAAACTTTTCAGAAATCCCTAAAACTACGCAATAATAAGATCATTCCTGCTTCTTATTTTTTGATTACTCCGGATGCACTGTAACCTTACTAAAGATATTTTACAAATCTTTGGAGGCATATGGGATGTGTGTTTTTCTATTTACACAGATAGAGAGAGAGAGAGAGAGAGAAACTTTTTGACTTTTAACGTTCCTTTATTTTACAAAAATATCTGTAGCCACACTTTTTTTTTTCTTTCCTTTTTTTTTTTTTTTTCCAAAGACACAAGATCTGTCAATGAGATAAAAAGTGGATAAGGTTGTGTGATACAAATTAAATAAATAAATAAATAAATAAATAAATAAATAAATAAATAAGTTAATCAATTTTTAAAAACTAATTAAATTATTTATTCATCTACCTAAGAAGGGAAAAAGTGACTAGTTTGTTTTGTAAGTGGAAAGGAAAAGAAAAATTAAACAATAAATAGATAAATAAGTAAATATGCAGATAAAAGTCAAAATAATAATAATAGTGCAAGCTTTAGCAATGAGACTTTGAAGATGAAATTCAGAGAGAGAGATAGATAGATAGATAGATAGATAGATAGATAGATAGATAGATAGATAGATAGATAGATAGATAGATAGATAGATAGATAATCATGGTCATAAATCGGTTACATGGAGAAAATCTCAATGAAATACAGCTTCCACCTAATAATAAACACTGGAGCAGTGGGTTGGTCAGCAACAGTGTACTATTTCTGTGTTGTTATTTGACATGATTCACTGTCAATAATGAAGTGGTGATCTATGTAATTATATGCAACTGTACAGTAACAGCACTTCCTGGGTGTGGCTCTCTAGAGACGTGTTCCCTGATCTGTAAAATTCAGCACATGCAACTCTACTATACAGAATCCTCACAGAGCCGTGTTCAGAAATGGCTCAACTGTACAACTTACTGTGTACAATGAGATACATACCACTGATTCTCACTGTAGCCACAGGTAATATATTTACCTCAGTTGATTTCTTTTGGTATTAAGATTTTGTATACAACTATTAACATTAATGTCTTGAAAAAATTGTGCATTAGGTTAAAATGTTTTGAATATTACATCATTTTGAGGCTGTTTTTAATATCTACATAATGATTTTATCTATATTCTTCTATACAGGAGGCAGTTTTGCAGCTACAGTTGGTCCAAAAGATGAAGATTCCATGATTGTCGGGAAGGAAACAGACACAATTACTCTGAAATGTTCATATCAGTCAAGCAGTGATTACATTCTGCTTTACTGGTACAGACAATATCCCAACAGCGCACCAAAGTTTTTACTGTTAAAAGGTGCAAAGTCATGGAGTTCAGATAACTACAATCCCACTGGCGATCGATTCAGTGCTGAAACAACATCAGTATCTACTGAACTGACCATCAAAGATCTGCAGATTTCAGATTCCGCCTTGTATTATTGTGCTATTGCAGAAGGTGCACAGTAATAAAAAGTCAAAGAGAGTCTGTACAAAAACCTGCAGATGAATTATATTATAAATTATATACAATATATCAAACATACATCTTTTACCAACTTCAGTCAGTTCACCACAGATACAAACAACATTTGTGGCAAGATATGCACCTGAAGAAACTGAAAATAAAAATGAAGATGGATTCATATGTTATGAATTGTTACTGGTGCATATTTTGAAATTAAATTAGCTTTGTTTCCCCAAGATTGATTACAATTCATTTTATTTACATTTGTACAATATTTAGAGACTCAAATTAAGCTTTGCTGAATGTTATTAGGAAATATTTTTTTCCCCAATCAGAGCATTCAGAAATGTCTGAACTAGGAGGTTTAGTATATTCTAGGGAAGGTAAATAATGTTGTCCAGGTTCTTCCAATAACACTGTCAGCCTTGCGATTTATGATGCAATAACAACTATCCAGCCATTTACGATATAGTAGTTAAATGCAATCACATATTCATTGCAATATAGATTATTGATAGATTACCATGAACTACTGTTGCCATCAAAAATACACATTGGATACAGGGTGTTGCTCAGCAATAGTGTAATAATTCTGTGCTGTGAAACAGTTTACTGTAACTGATATTGTGAGAATTTGTAAAGATGTATTCTCTGTACACAGCAGGACTTCCTGGGTGTGGCCCTCTAAAAATGTGTTTCGTCATATGTTAATTTACACGTAAAGTAGAGCACTATTATACAGAATCATCACAGAGCCGTGTTCAGAAATGTCTCAACTATACAACTTACTGTACATAGTGAGATACACAGCACTGATTCTCACTGTGGTTACAGGTAATTCATTTACATCAGTTAATTAATGGAATTAACTAATACTTATGTCTTAAATAATTATTTTATCAAATCATCATTTTAGGTGTTACAAACGTTAATTGCCTTCATTTATATTTAACAGGGAGCTTTGCAGCTAAAATTGGGCCAAAGGATGAAGATACCAATGTTGTCAAAAAAGAAGCAGACTCTGTTTCTCTGAAATGTTCATATGAGTCAAGCAGTGAAAACATTAGGCTGTACTGGTACAAACAATATCCTAACAGTGCACCAAGGTTTTTACTGTATAAAGGTGCAAAGTCAGCAAGCTGGGATAAACACAATAAAGCTGGCACTCGATTCAACACAGAAATAATCTCTGATTCTTCTGAGCTTACTATCAAAGACCTGCAGATCTCAGATTCTGCACTTTACCACTGTGCTCTAAGAGAAGGTGCACAGTAATACAGAGACAATAAGAGGCTGTACAAAAATCTAAAACATGTTACATTAAAGTTAAAAGGTATACATCAAAGCTACAGTACTTAATTTACCAACTTGTTATCAGTTAACCACATAAAAATATGCACATAAAACAACTGAACATAAAAATATGGAGGGATTGTATGCGGTGATATAGCTGCAAAGCGTTTTAAAATTTTGTAATATTTGATTATGAGTTAACACAGTTCTCAGAGCATCACCAAAAATGTATTAATCTTCCATTTTAAATAACAGTTAGAAAAAAAATCACACCTCAAACCACTGCTGCTGTCAGAGGCCATTTTGGGCATGGGCAAACAGGGCAGCCGCCTAGGGTGGTATTTTTTCATGACACGGGGGATGAGGGGTGGGAGTGGGAGCAGAATGCTGTATGGGGCAGCAGAAGCAGTTTTCTATTATCTATCATACTTGTGACACCCCTGCTTCTAAAGATGTCGTGCACAGAAGCTGTGAAAAGTGGAAGGGGGGGGGAGGGGAGGGACAGTTCACCTCTCCCAAATGAAGTGGACGAGGAGTGGGGAGGGCTAAACCCTCCCAGTTCCACCTGATGTACTTCCAAATAGCGCACATTTCATTCATAATATTATAAACACTAGGGGTGTGATGTTTAATCGATTTTGTGCACAGCTCTTTCATCTACTATGGCTTTAAACAGTATAAAGTCTTTATCAAACTAAAATCACTAAAGTTGAATCGTTTATAATGTGCATTTAAAAAGCAACACTCGTATTAATTGAATGATGAGCCTTTCAGTGATGCCCTTAGTGAGTAAGAAGTAGGAGAATTCTTCATTGTTAATGTTGATGCAGCCACGTCAGCCATCACTGAGAGGTTTACCACATTCGAAAATGTGGAAAACAAATTTGGGGTTTTGACAAATTTCCCCAAGTCCTGCAGATGAGGAGCTGGCAGAGCAATGCAATGCACTAGGCACCAGACTGCACTTTGAAGGGCACTCTGATCTGGACAGTAGAGAGCTTGGGCAGGAATTCAAGAACTTCCCTCACCTGCCATCAAAAAACATGATAAGGATCTACAGTATCAGAGATCTACCCCAACTTTTGCACTGCTCTCAGGATTGCACTTACTCTGCCAGTGACTGTGGCTCAAGCAGAGAGGAGCTTTTCAAAACTAAAATTAATCAAGCCATACCTGAGGTCATCCAAGTCTTAGGAATGACTCACTGGCCTTGCTGTCATCAGGATTAATCACTCAATAGGGGAGCAGATTTCGTACGATGACATTATTGATGATTTTGCATCAATTAAGGCCAGAAAGGTCAGATTTTAGCTTACGGTTGTGTTTTCTGTTCTTAGTGCAGTGTAATCTTTAAATTTTCTTTTGTGTGATTTGTGCTATTTAGAATATTTATCAAATATTTTATTTGTATTTTATTCTTAATATTTTAAAATAATTTTTGTTCTCAGCTCTTGGTACATTCTACAGATTTATGACACTTACGTACTGAATACAATATATATTTATTTTAGTTATGAGCAGTTTATTTACTTTTTTTGTTGCAAAATTTTAGTCTGTTGAGGGATTTGTGTAATTGATAAACGTAAGGTAAAAAAAAAATCTTTTTTAGAGGGCTGAGGGGAGGGTGTGGGTGGGCCTTGAGAGGGAGTCTCGCCCGGTGAGGACTTCAATGTAGAACCACCACTGGCTACTTTTGTTACTGTGTTACAGAATTTTTTTTGCTGAAACCTGGAAAGAGAAGCACTAAAATTAAGCTAGCTCAACTACAAGTACAGTAGAGACAGGTAGGTTTGGACAGCTTTTCTCCCTTTATAAATAAAATCATCCTTTAATCCCTGCATTTTGTATTTGTGACATTTAAGTGCGACAAATACGCAAAAATAAAAATAAAATAAAAAAATCAGGAATGGTGCAAAACCATTTTACTCTGAGTAAATTTTTTATGAGCTACTTTTTACTTTTAATTGAGAATATTTTTTTGTAATGGTAATTTTACTTGTACTTCAGTAAAAAATTCACTGAAATAACAGTACTTTTACTTGAGTACAAAATTTTAGTACTCTTTCCACCTCTGCTTACTGGTATAATCAACATCCGTGCATGTGTGTACTGTTTACTATAACACTGTGACCACATGTGTGCTTGTAAAACATCTTTTATTTTGTGTTTGTATGTGTGTGTGCATGAAACGTGTGCATGTACGGTTTATTATACACACGTGTATGCACGCGTGTAAAGCAAAAGCAAGTGTCATTAGAGAGGTTAAAGATCCATTTTCTCCCTCGCTCAGCCTGCACTGCACTTTGTGTGTGTGTGTATGCACGTGTGTGCAACTCAAATAAGAGAGGAGTGTTACTGTGTACTGTGTAGGATGAAATGAGGGAGAGGTGAGGGTCACATTCCTCCTCTCCTCTTACTTTAGCTTTACACACATGCATAAACACACATACAGTACAAGAACACACAGTGTGTGCACGCAAACACATACACAGTGCCTGCGCACACAAACACACACACACACACACACACACACACACACACACACACACACACACACACACACACACATACAAACACTAACAGAGTAGGAGTAAGAGCTATTTATCAAGATTCTTAAAATAGGAAATCACTCCCATCTAGGAGAGCTTTAGAGGTGTCCTAACTGGTTAGGAGTAGCAAGGAAATGGTGTTAAGGCAGAGCCATTTTAGTAACACTAAGTGACATGAAGATTCCATTAATGAACATTTTGTATGCTGTCTCTGCAGGTGACTGATACTGTACACTGTAAAAAAATAAATAAAAAAAATACAGTTTTTGCCAATACATTTTACAGTGTTTTCTCAGTTTTTTTAAATGACAGAAATTATTATTAAAATAACAACAGTAAACTGTTAATTGAAATATGAGACATGATTTTACAAAGAAATTCTGTATAAACAAAAGACACTAAGTAGCTGTTTTTTAACAGATTTTAAATGACAATTAAAAAGATTAACTAAAAATATTTTTTTGTGGAATTTCTGAAACCACTTAGTATTTTGTAATTTAAGGCCTTTAAATGCATT
>QMIH01000901.1:15535-32780 GCA_003987875.1 Clarias batrachus
ACACACACACACACACACACACACCCTGACACACACAGATATCCCCAGCTTCACACGCGCTTCATTTACACAGAAAACTAAAAAGAAAAAGAAAAAAAACACTGCAATGGGACCGACCTGTCGAATGTCCTGATTTGATGCCAGGATGACTTCGTTCAGGGCCGGGGGCGGGATCTTTAAACCTTCTTTAAATGCAATGGTCATCATGGCGCCCTGGTTAACAAGAAAAAACACACTCCAGTGTTAAAGCAAGCAAGAAATTAATTCAGGTTTTTATAAAATCATCATGCTACCACTTGGATTAACCCAAGGCTAAAACTGATCCTCTGTTCCCGAGGGCGTTCCGGTACCTTTATCTGTTCCACACGGGGCCTCTGGAAACGCAGGTCGAAGCAGTAATTAGCAAGTGAGCGGATCTTCATATGGTTGCGATCGTTGCACATGCAAATAATGGGGATCTTTGAATTCTTTATCAGACCAATCAGCTCCTGCAGGCAGTGCACACAAGACGAATGGGTAACGGCAAGTGAACTAAAAGATGGATTCACTTTTTTATGTGCAAGTAAGAAAAACAACAACACAACTGAACCTGTATTCCGCCTCGGTCCTCGTTCCCCGCCATGCCATCCACCTCGTCCATTATGAGAACATGTTTATCGCTGACCGTCTGAGCTGCACCTGAGCCCCCCAACACACACAAACAAAGCTTTAGTGACTGAACAAAACTAACCCAACATCCATATCTACCGTGTCTGCGGCTCAGTCTATAAAGAGATGTTTCAGAAACCAATAAATGATAAATGTTCTCAGGGATGCAGACGCCGGGTTCTATGCTGCTGCATGTCTGCGTGAGTGAGCAGGTGTATCTAATAAAGTGACCAGTGAGTCATACAGAACATAAATGCGAAAGACATTTTCCGTATAAATAGTGTTGAAAAAAAATAAACAGTAAAAATGTGATTAAACTATTATATTGCAGGTAAATTGAGCGTCGTAGGTTAGAGAGGTTTGCTCTAAACTCTCTGCTTTAAATGAATATAAAAAAATAATCCTTTTGGACCTCAGCAAGCAGTGGACTGGACTGCACTGTTAAAATATTTTTGAGCAAACATTTCTTTTTTTTTTTTTTTCAGTATGAAAAATATAACATATTGAAATTTGTCAGGAATAATTACACAGACCATCACTGCTCAATAAAGCCTTCCCCCCCCCGCAGATTTTCTCCCTAATTTAGTCGTGTCCAATTCCTCCCCATCACTAGGGGGCTCCACATTAAGACTATCACGTTTTTCCTGCAAACCACCTGACCGCATCATTTCAAACCGCTCCCTCACACACCATTGGAGGCGGAGTAACACACTCGGAGGCCAGCGCTATCCGCTCCTTCCGCTTGCGTGATCTCACAGACGCCCGTGATTGTCTGAGAGCCGTGATTAATGCGGGAGCACTATGTACCTCTCATCCCTCCCCTCTGAGAGAGCTCGGCCAATCAGCTCTCTCTAGGCCTCCAGCTGCGAGAGGTTACAGCATCACCCGGGGATCGAACTCGTGATCTCCGGATGATAGGGCGAGCGCTTTTACCACTGCGCCACTCGGAGGCCAAAATATTAATATTTAGTAATGATGATCAAAATGCCCCTTTAACGTCGACAAGTTTTGTTCAATCAGACACCCTAAATTCCACTTCCTATTAATTCAAGCGGTGGAAATGCACACCCACTAGGCTAGAGAATTATTTTTTTCTTTCTTCCCTTCAGTTACATTCCATTCTATCTACTACTGTTTTTATTATGTTTGTGATCGTGTTCTAATATTTATTACTGAACGTCGACCGAAATTCGTTCTGCTGGTGCAACTCTTCAAAACATTTAAAATAACGTTTATGAAGCAACTGTGAAGTAAATCTGTATCCTGAGGGAGTCTGTGGAATTGATTTTACAGATGAAGGGTTCTCATGCTGCAAAAAGTTTCTTGTCTCCAAATATTCCTATAATTTTTTTTTTTATTATGGCATCCCCATTATGTGATGCATTAAACACGAGAGGTGTTCAAGTCAATACCGGGACCGGTATGAAACTGATCAGGAGTCTTTACTCTTACAACTGTGTTCTGTTATTATGCAGCTAATGCATCTAAAGTCCTGGTTTGACTTGAACGTCCCTCGTAATTGAACACTGAGCACATCTAGGCCTTAATATTAGGAACAAATCATTAACATCCTATATGTTTTATTATCAGGACATGATGGCGTTTGTACAGAAGGCTGACGTACCTGAGTAGAAATTCTTAATGCTCGTGTTATTGAGAGACTCAGCAATCACTTCTTTCAGACTGTTCTTACTGCGGGTGCAGCTGGCGTTCATCTCCACGTAACTGTAACCCACCTCCTATACACACACACACAAAAACCAGAAACACCTGCATTTTTATTCAGAAGTGGCTAGCTGACCTTCTTTACTCCCACTTGAAGGTACAGACATAAATAACTCATTGGAACTCGATGCTGAAGTGTCACCGGTTTTGACCCAGCCTCTGGTATTTACACATAACGACACAGCTGCTTTTCACAGCTCGGAATTCTACAGCTGGTGTATCTACACCTAGAATGCAGGCGTCGGAAAACCTAGAAGGTCGTCGAAGTGCACAAATATTTGAGGAAGTTAGAACAAGCCTGATGGATATTATGAGTTTTATTTTTTATGATTAGTGAAGTTAAGGAATTCACACAGCGGACAAGCAACAAATTACTAAGTCCATAATATTTTCCTTAACATTGTGCGATTCTASTGCCGCACAATTCATCACATAAAAATCTAAATCRCGATACGGACCAGTGCAATTATTTTCCACAAGTGGCAACAGTTTACTGGTATACTGGTAATGTCGAGTTTTTTAATGTAGAGTAATTTATTACAAAAAAGCATTTATCATTTATTTTTCTTTATAATTTTGGGCAAACGTCCCCTCAGTCCAATAACTGAYTGTTGGCCTAGATGAATAGGTTTGAATACCGTCACAGCGTGCGCCCATATCGATATCGCTCCTCACACACTCCGAAGCTCACTAGGTGAGCGGGGCCACTTAACTAGGCACGGCTGGTGAGCTATCTGCGCTAATGATCCCGAGCTTCTCTCTCTGTAAAACAAAGCGGGGAGTGTAGCTCGGGGTCTGTCTGTTGGGAAGCTGCCACTCTGTCCGCCGCCTACCGCTCACCAGTCTGTGCCCGCATGCCATCGAGGCACTGCCAACCAGACCAGCACGTGCACATTCATTCCTTTCCCTTTCTTTCCATCMTCCCTCCTTTAACCCTTTCCTTCCATATTTTTCCTAAATAAATTAAACCCACCGCCCCCCCATAAGACCTCGCCTCATGTCTGTGCTTTATAGTGTCGCCCGTGCAACTTAGTTTCGAACCCGTTACAATATAAAATGGAACATTTAATAGTAAAATATCGCAGTTTTAATCCCGATACTCACTCTCACTCATTTATCGTATATACCGCTTTATCCTAGCTACAGGATCGATTAGCCTAACCTGATTGACTAATCTGTGGGAGGAAACCGGAGTACCCCGAGAAAACCCACCAAGCACAGGTAAACSCCAAGCAAATCGGACCCTRGCGGTACATCAATTTGTGCTCAGTGCCGGTCCCAAGCCTGGAGAAATAGGTGGGTAGAGGCAGGAGGGGCATCCGGTGTAGAACCAGTGCCAATCACTAGGGCGGCCCCAAGAAAGGAAAAATTAGTTTGAGATACTGTATGTTCACAAAGCCAGAATGTTCAGCTATTACACACAAATCTGTAACYKGTTGTGAAGTAAGAATATGACGTGTGAGCATCCTGTAAGTGTGGCGATTTCATAATTAATGCCAGGGGTTGTTGCAGTTAGCGTTACTGAGACAGAACGTTAGAGTGCTGCCTGCATCAGCGCACATCTAAGCGGGAACTCGTAGTCGATTGGAAAAATAAGACGTCTGACTGTTTAATAAGACGGTTTTTGAGTATTTTTCAGGATAACCCGCAGCTAAAAACCCTGCCGAGTCCCTCTTTCGTTGGTTATCCTGGTGAAATACGTTATTTCAACTACTAGTTAACCGAGCCTCAAACGGTCAAAGGARTGGCTTTAAACAGTTTGTGCAGATACTAAAATGACAAAATGTCAGTGATATTAGACTTTGGTTTTGTAATTATGTAAACAACCTGAAGAGGTTCGTCTTTTTTTTCCTTTTTTTTTTGGTCTCTTTTATATTCGAGTCCCAGGCCGAGACATTGTAATAAACTGCGAATTTAATTGCTAATAAGCCTGCAGGTTGTCAGGGTGTACATGACTAACCTCACACACAAGAGCAGCAGTTGTGGTCTTTCCTACACCAGGAGGTCCAGAGAGCAAAGCAGCTTTAAACCCAGCGCCGTCGTCCTTACCTCCAAACTTCCCAAACCTAGCAGCTGATGAGAGACGACAAGAAACGCACATCAAATGGCAGAAAAACCACACGCACTGTGCACTGCACGTTTAAACGTGACACATTGAACTCACGGTGTGCAGAGGCAGACAAATCAGTAGCCCGGGTGACCAATTAGGTTTTAAATGGATGTTGGTGTGGAGGAGTTTGAATTCTTTTTTTGGAAGTGAAATCTTTGAAGAATTGACGAATGGAATTGAACAACATTGTCCTTTTTTTTTTGAGCACTCTCCAAACATCTGGATCCTAATTACCACTATTATCATTAGTATTGATAAGCACATTGTGTCATTCAGACTTTTAAAGAGTCACCCTCATTTAAGAGCTTGGTGCGAAGCTCTGCCGTTCTCTGGAGGGGTGAAGCTCAGCAGCACCTCATTTAGACAAAACACAGAAACTGAGAATTTGGAGTAAGAGTAAAACAAGGAGACACTAAAGTATAAACTACAGTGCTGTGAAAAAAGTATTTGTGCCCCTGCATGATTTTAATTTTTTTGCATATGTCACACTTCAGATCATCATGATTCAGATCATCGAACTAATTYTAATATCAACAAAGATAAATAAAATGATTTCATTTAGTAAGGGGACAAAAACCTGTCCAAACCTGTGAAAAAGTWATGGCTAGTAAAGACTTGTCTCACATTTGCCAAGAAACATCTTGATTGTCCTTAAGAGTTTTGAAAAAATATTCTGTAGACAAAAGTTGAACTTTCTGGAAAGTGGGCGTCCCGTTACATCTGGCATAAAACAAAAAGACCATCATAYCAACAGTAAAAAATAATAATAATGAAGGTTTAGCCTTCAAATATGGCTGAATTCAAACTATTCTGCAAAGTAGATTGGGCCAAAATTTATCACCAGCATTTGTTTGCAGTTGTTGCCACCAAGCGTGGAACAACCAGACACTATGTTTAAAGGGCAATTACTACTAGTTTTTTTTTTTTTTTTTACATGTAGAGTCAGGTAAGTTTGGACAGCTGTTTAAAATCTGTATTTTCTATTCACTCAGGTTATCACAATGTAATATTAAAAATTGTTTGATGATCTCAAATCATTTAAGTATAACAAATATGCAAAAAAAAAAAAGAAAGAAATTTCATGACCCTGTGTGTGAAGAGACACACTTTGTGGACACTTTTAACTTGTTTCATGGAAACAGTAAAACATGCAAACGAGAACATTTATGCAGCATCATGAATAACAAATACATATACAGTAGAACCTTGGATTACGAGCATAATTCGTTCCGGAAGTGGGCTCGTATTCCAAAACACTTGTAAACCAAATCATCATTTCCCATAAGAAATAATGAAAACTCAAATTAATCGTTCCACAGCCCCCAAAAATAAATACATAAAAATAATTAATACAATCTATAAAATGAAAATAAAACAAATTAATCTGCACTTTACCTTTTAAAAAAGTACAAATAAATCCGAACAGATAAGTGTTTCCATTGGTGCGCGCATGCAGCGTGTGTGTGTGTGTGTGTGTGTGTGTGGAATTAGCCCCTTCCCTCGCCTCGTTTTACACAGTAACATTCCTCCTCCCTCTCCCCACCTCGCTTTTTCACAACAGTTTCACAACAAACATACGCGCACACACACAACGGAAACACCGTTTTAACAGGAAAAAAKTGGGGGCGGGGTAAGGTGAGAGAGTGACGCTCGGTGTCAAAATAAGAGTCTCATGTGTAAAGCATGATACTTGGCGCTCGTAAACTAATACTTGCTCGGTTTCCGAATAAAAAATTATTTAAAATCTTTGCTCGGTTTGCGGAACACTCGTAAACCACGTTACTCGCAATCCGAGGTTCCACTGTAATTGTTTTAAAGAACTACAMACCACAGTCAGAACATTATCACATGTCTGCTGCCAGCCACTGAGTGATCACCTGCACACACACACACTCTCTCACCTGATGGTTTGGCGTTGCCGCTGTGATTTTTATGCCAGCTCTTCAACCATCTCAGCAGCTTACTGGCGCAGCTCTGCTCACCCTGCTGCCCAATCAGATTCTTCAGACTGCGGGGGCGGTACTTATCCACCCACAACAAGCTGCCGGCATCATCCTCCGTCGTAGAGGCAGAGCGTTTTCCCGCACTGAACTCCAGAGTCTTTCTGATCTYGGATGAAGAGCCTTGGCGGGAGGCTCCGGGGGAAGAAGAGGAAGACGTACGAGATTTCCCCGGCGACGGACTGCTCTTGTTTGCAAGGGGTTTCCGGGGTGAAACTCTGCGTCCTGTGGGGGTGCCTTTGGTTTTTGGGTCAGGGGTCCTGGATTTGGCGGCTTTACTCTGGAATATGGGAAGATGAGACACTAAAATGTTATGATGTCTTGTACTATATAGCGAGAGGACAAGCATGMGTTCGGTACACAAAACAAGCAGATAGGACTGAACAAACATGACCATTATAACACTGATATCAGGACGCAAGCATTTGGACAGTGGACTCAATCAATGTAATTTTGGCTCTGGACACGACCACAATTTTAGATAAAGCAACCAAGATGCAAATCCACTGTTGGACAAGGGCCTTAATCCTATGCCCATACGGAGCGTGGCAGGGCATCCTGAGCGCCAACCCCAAGCCTGGAGAAATGGATGAGTTATTGGCACAGGTCTTATGCCTTTCATGCGACAACCCTGTGTACGCTTAGTCCATCAGTATGCCCATAAGGAGTGCAGGACATCCATGGCATCATGGGATTAGCGCTCAGGATTCCGACACTCCTCATAGGCATAGGATTAAGGGCTTTGTCCAACTGTCCAACAGTGCCAGCCCAGGGCTTCCTGAGCGCCAATCCCGAGCCTGGGGAAATGGGTGGATTGTGCATAAAACCTGTGCCAATAACATTACAAATCTACTGATTTGATTTGGCAACCCAGACAGAAAAAAAAAAAAAAATCAAGATAAAAAATGGATGTAAAATCCATACGTCTGGAAACCATGTACATGACCAAAAGCTGAGTTTCCAATTCTGTTGCCATCATTGTACGTTTGTGCTCATTATCCATCACCTCATCCTGCTATAAACATGTACATGCCCACGCCCAACACTGCCTCCACAGAGTTAGACAACCTGAGCTTTGTAACCTGAGCCCTTCCTCTCCTTCATCATGCGCGTCTCCGCCAATCATTCTGGTACAAGTAAACTCTGTCCAAACAATCACGTTCCAGAACTTGCTAACAAAGTCTGATTTGGCCTTGATGTTGTTGATTATCATCAATGGTCCGCATCTTGAGGTAAAACATCTGCATTTACGTTTGTGAAAGAGTTTCTTGACTGTAGACYTTTGCTACGCGACCTCCTGAAAAGGTGAAATGTGAAAGGGGTTTCTTCTCTTCAGTTGTCCTCCAGGTCTTTTGGTGATGCCGAGCTCATCAGTGCATTCATTTTTGAGAACCTTTTTTTGTTGCTTTCTCTTTGAGACTTTTGTTTTGTTTTTCAGCATAATTATGTCCTCCTTCATTTGCATCGACACCTCCTTGGAWCACATACTGAGCGTYCCCATGAAAACCCTGGAAGTGTGAGGATACAGTGCGACCCAGTGCGTCTCGAAACCAGCTACCATCAGAGATTTTAGAAGACAACTCCTTTACTGCTGCTATTGTGTTGGTTCGTTTTTAGACAAATTCCCCAGAGTAGTGGCTCACCAACACAACCAGGCCAAGAGTTTGCAGAAGATTTTTTTTTTTATTCCTCTATAAACTAACTTATGAGGAAAAGAAACAATATTTTATTTAATGCCCAAGAGTGAAATGGATTGCAATGTGCTTATCTGAACTTCCGTGACACTGTGACATCAGACTGGGTGCAAAACAGATCAGAGAAACTGTATAATTGCATTCTGCTCAAACTAAACAAATGAAGTGAAGTGAGCGCTGCTGAATAATTAACTGCCGGTCWCCTGTGGGTCTTTTTAAAGGTGAAAACCACCAAATATGTCTGGAAGGTTGAATAATTATGTATAATTATTTGTTTATTTGCTAATAAGCCTGTCTAAGTTTTCATTTGCAAGGAGGAATTGCAGTGATAAATATGCATGTGTGTGTACATGTGTGTGTGTGTGTGTGGGTGTCAAACCTCAGCTTCTGCAGCAATCTCGTATTTAGACTTTTTGCCTGGTTTGGTTCGAATCAATTCCAGCAGGTCATCCTCATGTATGATCTTGGTGCCAAACCCTTGTGCCTGAGACACACACGCACATTGAGTTTTATTTCAAAAAACAATGGAACAGATCTCAAAGCAGTCGGATGCACATCATAAGGGAGGAAAGATTATATATATATTAAAAAAATTTTTTTTAAAAAAACCTTCTCAGTCTTGGAGACTCCGCTATCTCGACCCAGGACCAGGTACGTGGTTTTCCGGCTGACGTTTCCTGTGACTTTTCCGCCGTAGCGTTCGATAAGTGACTTCGCTTCGTCCCTCTCCATAGACTCCAAAACACCCGTTAAGACAAACACACATCCCTCCAGGCAGTTCTCTGCTCCCTAACACACACATTACAAGACAAAAAAAAAAAAATGATAAATCAATATCCACACAAGACTAAAGAGAATATGTTACAATATAAACTGTGATAGTGAACAAGCCGGTATATGATTGACCTTCACTGTCTCAGTGTCGGAGAAGCGTGGCTAGACAGCCAGTGTTAATGCGCTCCTAAAATAAAGAACGCATCCTACGCGAATGCTAACAAAGACTTTGGACTTCTTACATATTTGAATGAACCATCACTGACAATCAGGACGAAGTTCTTCAACTTGATCCTCTCTATCCTGGGGTCTTCCAGGGTGACTCCAGCCCCAAATACAGKCCAGGMGGTGCTCGCTGGATTCGGTGATGAGGATGAAAAYGGKTTAATAAAAGGGTGTTCCGATCAACAGCTGATAAGCGCTAGATTTTTACAGATCGGTTTTCTCTCAATTGGTTGGATCACATGACYGCGGTCGGCTGGCGTCACGTGGTTCAGGGGAAACACGTGAAAGTCTTCGGCCCTCCCAACTGAGTGGTATTAGTAGCTTTAATGTGGTGCCCCCTAGTGACGGGGAGGAATTGAAARCGACTAAATTACGAAGAAAATCAGGAAAAAGGAAAAAAAAAAAGGCAAACTCACGTTAGGAAACATTTTCCAAAAGCTACGCAGTGTGAATAACTTAAGTATGAAAAGTTATCCGTAAAGGCAGCTGCTAAAACTTGTCGGTAAGTCGACCCTCGCTCAACCAGCTACAGTATAGCAGAAGCCCTCACAAAGCTCGAGCCTTACACTGCAGAGAGGAAAAAGACTAAAACCATCGTCACAAAAATAAAGAGCGAGCCGAGGCCTGATTGGAGCCACACCGAATTTAATTTTTGGGTGATGTCATCACTCTCAAGCACAAACATCAAAATAACGATTAAGAAAATGTCTTTTGAAAGAGCAGAAGTGTCCCAGAGACGCTCTGTGCCAACTGAAGTTATTTTGGAGACTCATTATCAACACATACGAACAATCTTATGTTGCTTTAATTTGTCTTCTCATCTGTATATTTTCGGGCCGCGGTGGCTCGGTTAAGGACCTGGGTTACTGAACGGAAGGTCAGGGGTTAAGTTGTGGTGGGGTTCAAGCCCTTGAKTTGAGCCCGCTGTTGAGCCCTTGAGCCTGGCCCACAGACAACACACAGACTGCCTCACCAAATCTCAGATATTTTTTTTTTTTTTTTTAGAGTTTACAGTTTCTGAGCCATGGATTGTTCGCATTTATTTTTAACCAGGAGTTTCATTTCAGCTGCAGATTTTTTTTAAAAAGTGTGTTTGTTTATATTACAGTACCTGCGGGATCTCCTTAGAGCCCAGAGCGCGAGGTCCTTCTCGGTTCAGGTAGTTTCGATATGCTGTAGAATTCAAACGCTTCTTCTCCGAGTCCTCTGGACTGGTCTATCCAAAAAATGAAAAATGAGAAAAAACAGAGATGAGAAAACAAGTTTAATAGGCACTCAAATTTCAGAAAATAATATCTGCACACAGAATAAACAAACATGTAAAATAACAACTTTAATACAGTAGCGCAAGATGTAATAATAATAATAATAATCACTTAATATGCTTTTACCTCCGGTTTTGTGGGAGACGTCTTATTACTTCCTGCTCCACTCTTAGGAGTGGAAATGCGTTTTGCGCTTCCTGCGTTAATGCTTGATTTAGGAGTGGCCGCCGTCTCTGATGAAACTGGTGAGACTGGCTCTTTCTTCGGCGAGATGAGTTTGCTTTTCYTCTCCTCCTTCTCACTTTTCCTCCGTTCCTCCTCTTCATCAGCTTTCTTTTTCATCAGGGCCAGTTTGGAACTAGCTTTGACTGGACTCTTCATGGGTGAAGGTTTTTTCGGTGACGGTTTTTTGGGTGAAGCTTTCTTGGGTGAAGCTTTCTTGGGTGAAGCTTTCTTGGGTGAAGCTTTCTTGGGTGAAGGTTTCTTGGGTGAAGGTTTCTTGGGTGAAGGTTTCTTGGGTGAAGGTTTCTTCAGGACAGGCTTGGGCTCTGTAACATTTGCTGGAGAGCTGATCTTCGAGGGTGAACGCGACTCCACACGAGCCTGACACAAAGAAACATTACAGACCATTCAACTCCCAAAAACCTGCTCCGGGACGGAGAAACTTAAAAACCAGATAACCAGCCAATTTTACCAAGACCTGAAGAGATGAATCAATAGTATGAGGGGTGTTCAAGTCAAACCAGGACTTTTGCAAAATAACAACACAGTTCTGAGCGTAAAAACCCCCAGAAAAATTATTTCTCTATATATTCCCCTGCACTCATCCCAGTATGTCACTAGCGCTTGTATACCATCAAGGTAGAACGTTTTCTTAGTATGGCAGAGCCATGAATGGACTGCTTGCTTCATTTCTGAAACCCTAGCCTCCCAAGAACTCCTGTAACAGCCCAAACATGTGGAAATGTCTTGGAGTGAGGTCAGGACTGTACAGCAACGTGGCAATAACTCCCAGCTGAGTTCCTGTAATTTGCAAGTATCAAGGACTCGGCAAGGACTCGGCAAGGAGTCGGCAAGGAGTCGGCAAGGAGTCGGCATCTCCTCCATAATTTGATGACAGGTTATCCACGGGTTTTCAAGATCTGAATATTCAGTGAAATTACTGCAGTGGGCTTGGGATCTTTAAAACATTTACACCAACCAAATGTTTTACTGCAGCCAAGAATGTTTGAAGTCTTCTCTAAATGTCAATAAGCTTTATTCACTAAAGATTTCATCACACGTCCCAATTTGACTTGAATGCCCCTCGTACTTATTTTTTATTTCATCATACCAAGGTGCTGTCTTCTCACACATCATGAAAGAAAAAAAAAAGAAGGCTGGCAAGGAAACACATTTTGTTCCTATAATAATGTAACAGGAAATAACTTGCTCTTCATAGGTCTGAGAATAATTCAATTCAATTTTAAATTTAAAAGAAATTATGGAAATAGAATAAAGAAATCAACTTCCAAGACTCAGACATTATGGTATTAAAAAAAAAAAAAATCAATCATTCGAGTTACCTTTTTAGTCACCGGGGCCTCGTCGAACATGGCTAGGGTCCGAGCAAACTCCTCATCTTCATGGATCTGCTTCTCCAACTAACACAAACATATACACACACTTCAACTATACATCATCACTATACATTAAAGTTAAGACTTTACAAACCGATACAACATACAGCGTGTTGATATTTAAAACGTTTCAAAACAACAATAAATCTAAACGCATTCATAATAACAAAGACTCGATTAAACGGAACATCAGTACAATAAGATAATTTCATCATAGCAAACTGAGTCGTAGATTCAGTTGAAATAGGAAATATCCCTGAGCATGAGCCACTCAATGTCCTACAGAGAGCTGCTTATACTGAAACAAGCACAGTGCAGGACAGAAGAGACAGACAGCAGACAGTTTGACCGTCAGCACGTCTGAATCTTCATCTCACACGTGCTCTTTGCTGGCTCCGTGATGATCACGTGTCTAACTCACCTCCATGTCCTCGTCCATCTGTAACTGTTTAGCGATGGCTGCATCATCGTGCGTTTCATCAACATCCTGTGTAGGCTGAAGGAGACAGGATTCACGATTCAGTTTTATTAATGATGAAATATCATCACCCTTCAGTTTCAGAAGATTATCTGATCCCGAATGCAGCGCCGCTGATGTACGTACCGCTTTCCTCTTGGTGCTCGCACTGGCCACCAGCTTCTTTTCCGACCTCTTCGCCGAGGAGCTCCCGAAATAATCCAACACGGAGGTGGGGGTTTGTTTGGGCGGCGTCGACTTCGGTGGAGTCGGACTGAGCGCGCTCTTCTTCGCTTCTCTCTTCGTGCCCGGAGACGTCGCGGGAGACGTTTTTACCTGCTTCGGTTTCGGCTCGGCGTCCTTCTTCTCTTTGCTGCAGCCGTTCTCTTTGTGTTTCGAAGGCTTTTTCAACGACAGAAAGGCCTCGTCAGAGTCTGGAACGACAGGACAGAGCTGGAAGGTAAACCCAATTTTCATTACAATAAAATCGAAAAAGAAAAATCTAATTATTTAGAGTGAAATACTAGACTTGTATGTACTAGACAAATACTTAGACAAATCATTTGCAGTTAATGTCTCAAGGTCAAGGTCTTGAAATCACAGACATCACCAGACACGGGGTTCCTTCCTTGGTGATGTTCTGCCAGGTCATCTTCACTTCCTGTTTGTTCCTGCGCCATTTGCCATCTGCCTGCGCCATCATCTTTGTCTCTCGGTTGTTCCCTTTCAGGGGTCGCCACAGCGAATCACCTTCCTCCATCTCTAGTAACCCTGTCCTCTGTGTCCTCTTCATGTCCTCTATCAGTGCATCCTTAAACCTTCCTCTAGACCTCCTGCCTAGCAGTTCCAACCTCAGCATCCTTCTACCGATATATATTCACAATCTCTCCTCTGAACATTCTCGCCAGACCACCTCAATCTGGCCTCTCTGGCTTTAATCTCCAAAACATCTAACATGGGTCGTCCCTCTGATGGACTCGTTCCTGATCCTGTCCATCCTTGTTACCTCAACATCTTCATCTCTGCTCCCAACAGCTCTGCCTCCTGTCTTTTTTTCTCCCTCAGCAGTCACACTATTGCTAAATCGAAGGGACCCAGATTCACCGGGAGCCGTACTGAAGGGGTGGTGTGCTTCGTGCCATGCTGGATTCCCTCCTTCATATTCTTCACTTGTCATCATTTTGGTACAAGTTGAATTTGTGTCTCAGTGGGACTCACCTTCCTGTTCATGCTCACATGTAGTAAACCTGCTGTCTCTTAAAGTATTTTCATGTTTGTTGAGTTTGACACAGGATACACCTACCTCCTCGATTGTGTTCTTGACTTTACAATAGAAAAAGGAATTTTCTTTCCTCACCATATCCATCATAGATGTAGTGTGTTCCTGCTCGTATCTATGCATTCAGCTTAGTCAAAAAAATATGAGTTTTCCAAGTGAGACAGGTGTCTCCTGCTTACTGAACACGCTGCATGTTTTCAATGCTGTACACGGGGAAAAAAAAGAAACGGCTAATTAATTCGGTTTGGTCCAATCCCCATAATCGGCGTTGTTGTGGATAGAAGGAAAGTGCGACGACGCTGCGAGACAGCAGATGGTCCTCATGTGTTCCCTATGTCTCACAAGCCTCTAAAAACCAGTGAGAAAAATAACGAGGTGGACAACTTCACCTAATAAATACGGTCATTGCTACACAGTTTGCCTAATTTAAATTAAATTCCTACAAACCAATCCAACATGCTTTTGAACACGATATAGATTCTTTGGCCAAAAAGGTTCTTTGTTTACAGACCTGATTTGATCCATGTGAACCACTAACACATACGTTTCCAGAATATTCTGTACCTGAATCTGACACAAAGGTCACGGGATCTTTCTTCCTGGGCGCTGCAGGCTTCTCTTTAGGGCTTTTCTTTGCTTTCGTCTCCTCTTCTTCCTCATCTACCAGGTGAGAGAAACAGAAACATGAGAAAGACAAAACTACAAATGTATTTTATTTAAGTCTGATTTTTTTTATTCAGGTCACTGTTGTACGTCACATGTTACTATATAACGTGTTACTATCCGTGAATGTGAACAGATCAGTATTAGTATCTGTATCTAAGCACCTCTAATGTCACGTCACGATTTGACCCAAAGAAAATATATATACACACAATAATAATAAGAGATTCATCAGTACAGCACCTGAATCAGCGATGACCCTCTTTTTCCGTTTGGCCGATCGTTTTTCCTCCAATTTGGAGCTTGTAGTCTGAGCAAGTGAGAGAAGAAGAAGAAGAAGAAGAAAAAAGATCAAAACCCGTTGTACGAGAACCAAGATTCTTGCATTTCTGCGGAATCAACCCGGACCTTTGAAGCAAGTTTCTTTTTATTCTTCGGCTCGTCATCTGTGCTGCTGCTGCTGCCGCCACCCTGGCCGGGCTTCGGTGCAAAGAATCTGCGTATATCCTGCAACCAGAAGAATGAACAGTTTTACTTTTAAGTGCAATGCAATTTATTTTATTTTTTTCCAACCTTATTTTATAGTACRTAAACCATTCAACTAGACTCAACAGAGTGATACTGAGAGGAAACAAAAAGAAATAAAGCAGATAAAAAGTTTAAGACTCAGAAGACAGGATCAGGGAAGAGGTTTTAAGGAAGGCTGGTCTTGACAATTGGCTCTAAGAGGCTAGGAAGATGAGGGAGAACGAGACCTACAGTTGGCGGTAAGGTAACCTACTGGATTACAACTGCGGTTAAACAACAAAGAAGGCCTCCGAGTGGCGCAGTGGTAAAAGCGCTCGCCCTATCATCCAGTGATCGCGAGTTCGACTCCCGGGTGATGCTGTAACCTCTCGCAGCTGGAGGTCTAGAGAGAGCTGATTGGCCGAACTCTCTCAGAGGGGAGGGATGAGAGGTACACATTAATCACGGCTCTACAGCCAACCAGGGGCGTCTGTGAGCTCACGTAGCGTTATCCTCCAAGTGTGTTACTCCGCCCCCAACAGTGCATGAGACAGTTCAAAATGCGGAAACAATTGATAGTCTTCGGCCCTCCCGACTGAGTGGTAATAGTAGCCTTAATGTGGGAGGCCCCTAGTGATGGGGAGGAATTGGACACGACTAAATTAGGTGTCAGGAGCTTTTACTAAAATCTCTTTAGACTAAATTAGGGAGAAAATCAGGTAAAGATAAAAAAAAAAAAWWWWTTTAAAAGCAAAGAAGGAGGTCTATAATTTCACATCCATCCACCTATGAACCAATTAGGCCAATAGTGACCAGTGTATTTTATTCCCGTTTKTACAACCTCCAGTCAACATTCACATGCACATTCACGCACTTCAGGCAATTTGGAAACGCCAATAAGCCCAACCTGCACATCTAACAGTCTTTGGACTGTGGGAGGAAACCAGAGTACCCAGAGGAAACCCAGCAAGCACAGGGAGAACATATAAACTCCAGGCAAACAGACCCGAGGTGGGACTCGAACCCGGACCCTCGAGGCGCAGGATGACCATAGAATCGAACAGCAACAGTTAACTTTATAAATAAACACAATCTATAAATACTGTATGTTGATAAGTATTATTATTTTCTACAATATGCACAGCTAGTGTAATACAATCATAAGTGAAGGGGGAAGAAAAACCCTCAATGYCTCTATACACATTACAGTGATTCTCCTCAGGTGAACTTCCTGTCCTGCTCGTGCATTAAGAAACTTCCTCACAACTGCATTCTTGCTGAATATATATTGCTGCAAATGTGTCCCTGTAGACATTAATTCCTCCCCCTATGCAGTGCATCAATACACACATTCATCTGAATCGTGATCAGTGGAAAGTTGCCGTTAGCTACGGGTGCATGTTCTGCTTTTTCACTCCGAAACCGCTCGGATACGCTGAGGTGCGGCTCAGAGACGCGTCCCGCGTGCGCGCTTCCACGTGCCAAAGGTTGAATAAAACAACTCACCATCTTCAGCGGCTGTCATTAACTCTTTTCGTTGCTGTTGCAGCAACAGCGCGTAATAACTCCTCTTACAGTATTTGGCGCCAAGAGTGAGTCTCTCCTGTCGCAGCGTGATGACGCAGAAGGGGGCGGGACGTGGAGGAGAATGGGGGGGGGCGGCTCATCCGAACTGTCACGAGCAGTAACGTCTATAAAAATAATACATAAAACATATATTATATTTAAATAAATAAGTAATAAATGCCTATATAAATGCGTGGATACATCAATTAAATTATACGTAAATTAAATACAGTCTAAACAGAGACTCAGTGTCACTTTCATGGACAATTATTACTATTTGCACTGTCACTTTGAGGTAAATACAATGGCACTGCATTTCCWTTGTTAGTTTTATTCATGTATGCTCTTTTTTTTAATTTTTATTTTAATTATTACTACTTATGACATATACATTTATTTTGTTTATAATTCTTATAGAGTATAAGCCTGGAGTCTGGAGCCTACGTTCTAGCACCCCATGAGGCGAAGCACAAACTGTCAATCCATCCAAGGTTGCACACACACACACACACACCCATACACACACACATGCACACTACAGGCAATTTTGGACCACGAATTAGCCTAATCTGCAAGTTTTGGACTGTGGGAGAAAACCTGAGARCTCAAAGGAAAACCACCAAACTGCGTGCACACACACCAGAGAGGGGAATCGAACTCAGACCCTGGAGGTACAAGGGCCACAGTGCTGACGTCTACGCCACACACACACA
>QMIH01000901.1:55804-94214 GCA_003987875.1 Clarias batrachus
TACACACACACATACACACACACATACACACACACATACACACACACATACACACACACATACACTCACCCACGCTGGCCTTGAGGAACTTGTTGCCGATGCGCTGGTCCATGCCGATGGCTCTGGCCACCTCCTCGACGTCGGCACCGGTGGACTCACACAGAGCGGAGATGGAGTTTATGCTGCTGATGCGCTGAGCTAGGAATGCATTCGCTGCCTAATACACACACACACACACACACACACACACACACACACATATACGCATAAATATTGTTTACATGTTGCACCAATTTAGATTCTGTACATACAAGGAGCGCTCAAATCAAACCCAGGACTTGTGATTGTGACAGTTATACGGGTCAAAACTCCCTTTATTTCTCTATACAATCCCCTGCCACACTAATGTCTGAAACACTGGCCTCCCAGGACATCCTTTAGGTCATTTTTTACATTGAGCAACTATTGGTTTGTATCGTGGCCAGGAACGAGTGCCTGTCAATCAGCTTCACGCGTTCATTCAAGAGACATTTCATCACAAATAACGGTTTGGCTGTGCTATGGTGCGCCARCATTGCTAGGATTAGCGGAGATGGTTATATGATTTCAGCTCACGAACTACATTAATCTGGCTACAGCAGACTCACACACACTGAGTATACTCACTAATTTGGACAGCTCAGATGACCATGTGTTGGTGGTGATGATGCGTGACTTGGGTACCCAGTGCTCATACACTTCACACAGCGCTCTGATTGCCTTTTGCCCTTCAGGAGTTTCGTCTCCGCCGATCAAAACGCGATCCGGCTCCTTGAGGTCCCTCACAGCCGTCCCTTCAGCAAGAAACTCAGGGTTGGAAAGCACCTGCGAGACAAGGGGAAAAAGAAAAACAACTTTCATTTCAAGTGTTTAGTGTGGCCTATATTTTACTACTTATTAAAAAAATTAACAAATCTCAGCGTTTGCTCAAAAAGTGCGTGTTAATAGTCGTAAAATCTAAAACTCAGATTTTCCAGCCTCCCTTTGTCTCACCCTCCTCTTACCCACCCCTGCCACCCAAAGAGCAGGGAAATTTTACTCTGACATCATTTTTGTTGTTGTTGCGCCACCCTAGAATTAAGATTCTTTATCCAGCTGCCCTCCGCATACACACACACAATGCACTGAGTTCATAATGACTGCAAAACTGAAAAAAAAAGAACCTGCCTTCTGCATTGTGATTGAAACCTAGAGCACAAAGGCAGGACCTAAATGAGTGGCCAGTTTAGCACAATATTTGCAAATTGTTACATCTCAGCATGGGTCTAAACCACATTTCCATAGAATTAAATGATTTATAAGTAATGATGATTATTGAGATAATAATAATAATAATAATAATAATAATAAAAGAAACAATTCCTGGAGAAATTGTGAAGTAATCTTAAAGCAGATGCATTGGTTTTCAGGAGTCAAAGTGTTGGTTCTTAGCCAGTACAGTTCCTGAGATAATCCATCTTCAATAATCCTGGGAGTGAGTGAGTGAGAGTGTGAGTGAGAGAGTGTGTGTGTGTGTGTGTGTGAGAGGGGTGGGGGGGGGATATGGTTTGGTCCGGCTGTTTTAGCGATTGTCTTTTGATAAAAGTTTAGTCGGGTGCGTGAAAAATTGACGGCGATTCAGCCGCTCAGCCCTCAAGCAGATTTAAAAAAAAAAAAAAAAGAAGAAGGGCGGGGGGGGCTTGATCTTATCCCTTAGGAAAGTATTGGCACCCCATTCCCAGGTGCCCGCATGACCCACAAAGTTTTTGTGCTAGCTAATGTTTGCTAAATTGTTAGCCAGATGTGAAGTTAGAAAATCTGAGATTTTTTTTCTTCTGCATTTCCATTGGTTACAACAATCTCTTCTCTCTTCTATGATTAATTTTAATCTCTGAGTATAGGAGTGGCTTTGCGTTTTGTAAGCTCTCGCAAAATAAAAAAAGGACTATATATATATTTTTTCTTTTTAGTCACCAGATTTTTCTTTCCCCTCGTGTCCCTTTAGGACCTGTGTAGGAACATACATGATGGCAGTGAGAGTAAAAAATGTTTCTCTGCAAAGACAGCCTTGAGTGTCTCACGGCTTATCTGTCCGTTCGTATTTTTGGAACACAGATATAACAAGTGAGATACGAAACTTCCTTAAGCTATACAAGACGTTTTGTCCTATTTACCCTGTTTAAGTACACAGTTTCGGACGCACACACACCTGCAGGTTAAGGCTGGGTTTGGTGTTGGCGTCGAAGATCCTGCGGATGCTCTCAGCGGCCCGCACGGGCACCGTGCTTTTCTCCGTCACGATCTTATAACCGTCAGAGACCTCGACGATCCGCCGCGCGCAGGCCTCGATAAACTTCAGATCGGCCGCTCGGCCCTTTCCCATCCCGTACGTCTTAGTGGGCGTATTCACCTGAGAAAAAGCAAATGCTTTGAATTAACATATTGTATATGTAGACTGCACATAGTTATTTATTTATTTATTTATTTATTTATTTATAACACAAGCTTTCCTCAAGAAGTAATGTGAAATCATTACACTCACAGAAATAAAGACCAAGTCTGCGTCCTTGATGGCCGAGTCGATGTCAGTGGAGAAAAAAAGGTTCTTGCCTCGGCAGGACAACACGACCTCGTTCAGGCCAGGCTGCACATAGACGGAGGAATGAAAAAAGGAACATAAAGACCAAAAACCTACAGTTCTGTTAGTCAATATCCCAGACAAAGAACTAGTGCAGAGTCTGATGTGTCAAAGTTTCTTAAAGATAAAGTGTATAAATCTTAATAAATATTTTATATTGAGAGCTAAACTCCTTAAATCACAGTAAAGCCAGGGGAATATAGAAACATTTCAGTACGTTATCAATGCTAGACCATGAGGTTTGATCAAACGTTTATCATCAGCATATAAAAGTTCAAGACTGGGATTTGCTACAATTCCTATAACAGACTCATGAAGTTACCTCATAAATGGGTAGAGTGTCTGAGTTCCACGCTTTGATTCGGGTCTCGTTCACATCGACCACCGTCACCGTGACTTCAGGGCACATGCTGGCAATGACGCTGCATGTTGGGCCTCCGACATAACCAGCGCCAATGCAGCAGATTTTCCTAATCTGAACCATCTGAAAGCAAATGAAATATTAGTTAAGATTTTTATACAAGTAAAAAGTTACTTTTTAAGGGGGTAAAAGGTTTGGTCATTCATTTGGTCTAATCAGTAAATGATGTTGAACTTCCATCTAGTGAACTTTTCCCCATTTCAATAAAGTCATTCAAAACTTAATACGACACTTAAGACTGTTTGACTTAATAGTTTACAAGTGTAGACACGTATCATTTATATAAATCATTTATAATACACCGATCTGATGCAACCCAGGAGAGACTGGGTTACTTTTAGAGTCCAGGTCCTTTTACAGATCGTGGAGTTTCAACCTTTCAACCTGGATTTATATCACAGGTTCCAGATGCCTTGATGAACTAACAGACATTTGAATCGAGATTGATGATGGTTCAAACCACGTTTATACATTGGTGGGATGGTGGCTTATTGGTGGTCACCTTTCACCTCCACAGTCCACATTCGATTCCCACCTCAGGGCTCTGTGTGTGTGCATGGAGGTCGCCAGTGCTCGATGGGATTCCTCCGGGTACTCCGGTTTCCTCCCATAGTCCAAAGATATATTAAATAGGCTAAAGAATGTTGACTAGAGGTCCTACCACGGTCGTAAAAATGTGAATAAATACAATGGCCTCAATGATCCCTAATTGGACTACTAGAGGTTGGATGGATGTGTATATATATATATATATATATATATATAAAAAAAGTAGAAATCGGTTGGGTTTAGGAGTTGAATTTTTTTTTAACTCTCCAGGCCTCCAGGACTGTACATCACTTTAACACTGGACTAGTGATCCAAAACAGATGTTTCACCACTGTGAACAAACTGTAATTACACACACACACACAAAAACCCTCCTGTGAGACCCAATGGGGCCTTCTTGAAGAAAAGTCCAGAAGCTACGATACCATGAGTCTCATATTAATGCGTCTCTCTTTCTCTCTCTCTCTCTCTCTCTCTCTCTCTCAGCTTCCTTGGACACAAAAGGGGTACTATATACCCGGCATCTTCTACCCCTCTTTCTGTAACCCATTCATTAAACATTTACAGCAAAAAAAAAAGGACTCGTTAAATCTTAAAATTAACTTGTGTGAAGGATTGAATTTTCAGCTGTGGTTCTGGGGAAAAGCTAAACAATGTATATCATTTCTTTGAAGTGACCAGAAATAATGAAAGATCAAAGGGTGATAGTGATTCATTTAAAATATCATTAAAGTACTGTAAGGCAAATACATCAATGAGGTTACTTTGATGTCGAACTGTTTTAGGGATTTTAAGCAGATTTAGACAGATAGACATAATGACTGGTTTGTATTTGTTCATCTCAGGAAACATTAAAAAAAAAGAAAAGGAAAGGTTGATTTATTGTTTATGTAACATTTGGACTATGTTCCCACAACAATGTAATAAAAAAAACGTTGAATAAATATTAAAGATGTAATAAATCTCACCTTGCTGTTTGTGATGTGAAGTTAGCAGGAGATCTCTGCACTCAGAGGATGAACTGCTCTCAGGTACTCTGCTGCTTCTCTCGAATGAATAAAAGTACTGTTGATATCTCTCTCTCTCTCTCTCTCCCTCTCACCTACTTATACACGTACACGCACAAACACACACCCACTTTGGGGGAAAGTTTAAAAGAGAGGGGAAAAAAAACTTGATCCGGAAGCATCCCACTTCCGGGAGGAAAAGGATAGAACAAGAGTCACGTGATCCCAGCTCGCATTAAACCACAACGGAATAAACTCGTCATGATATTATAAAAATGTTTTTATTTTAAAATGATATATTTTTACAAGGATATTCATTTAAATAGRTACCTCCGACTAAATATAATAACGAGGTTTTGTCTTAGGACTTTTAGTTTGAAATATGCTTCAGCGTATGCCACGTGTAGAGAAAAGCAGAAGGCTTTTATTACAGCAGCCTTAAAGGGGAAAAAAACAACCACAAAAACTAAATAATAATAATAATAATAATAATAAGGAAGAACTGGGATTCAACGTGTGCAAATAATGAAATATTTATATTTATATTTATTATATACATATAATATATGTATGTTGGTGTATTTATATTTATTAAATACATATAATATATGTATATGTGTGTGTGTGTGTGTGTGTATTAGCCTTAATAACACATCTCCATGAAAATTAATTCATTAATACTCTATACCTCTTATCCTGATTGGACATTTGGCTTTAAAAAACAGAGAAGCAGTGGAGAGATCTATAGGTAACAGTGTGTATGTGCCCTGCGATGCCCAGGCCCCGCGACCCTGAATACGGGATAAAGCGTGAGTGAGTAATGAGTGAGTGTTACAATATTGTAATAAAATAGATAAGTAAAACTTATAATGTTACTATAAGTTACTATGTTAATATAACTATAAATAATGTTATATTAACATAGTTATATTAATATAGATCCTAAATATAGATTATTTAGGATCTATACGAAACTGTAATCTATTTATATGAGACAGAATTTCTGATTGTGTGGTTGCATGCATAGGTAGTCCATCACTGGTTCCTCACAGAATGTAACATTGGGCATATTCATTATCAACTTTTATGTCATACCGTAAGCGTGTCATTAGACAGCGCAATCAATTTTTATGTCATACTGTGAGTGTATAGGGGAAAATTTAGGGCTGTAGAAACATTGGAGCAGCGTGAGGATGGGGAAGTGGGTAAAATATATTTACTATATTACAGAACAAAAGGTGCTACTTATTTTTACTAAGTCACTCTGACTCGCTTCATCACAAGGTCAAGGGGGACCTGGAACCTATCCCAGGGGACTTTGGACATGAGGCAGTGTACACTGTGGACGGGGTGCCAATCCATCACAGAACAGATTTTTAAACTAATGTTTTATTTGTTTTGTTTTTTATTAAAATTAGTACACCAGCCTTTGTACACTTCTTAAGGATTGGTTTCATACATTTTTCAATAGTTTTTTTTTAGATGTTAAATCATTGGAATTCGTACACATCATAAGTACAACATGTTTGTAATGTGCAATAACATCTGCACTAAATTAGCATGAGTCATGATGTCATAAGGCTGTCGTAAGTGTGACGCAGGGAGTCGTTTCTCTCCGTTTAACCGCCCTTAGTGATTAAAACCAGATGGAAGAAAGACAAACACAAACTATATCATACAGATTTTATTTAATGGTTTTTCTTCAGTAACCAAAAGTGCATAGTTGGAGCCCTTTCTCTTAGAGCAAGTTATACTCAACTTAAAATATGAAAGTACTAATTCAGGATCATTTTCAGAAATATCCATATTTGATAAATGATCAAGAAACTATGTGCCTCAGAAACATGTGGAACAGGATTATATGTAACCATATTCACCATTACAACATAGAGTAGGACCCTAATGGCAAGTCTTTAACTAGTTAATAGACAATCATCATGTTAGCTACAGTCTGTATGCTACAAACTTTTAGAACACAGTTAAAGGTCCTTCGACGTTAATAAGTAGAAAGATTATAGTAGTAAATTGTACCATGAACCCTGAACTCTCGTAGTTTGCCAAATATTCAGTTTAAGTCATTGTTTTAAATCATTAGCCATTTTTAGCAGTAAGTTGATCACATGGAACCAAATGAAATAACATTTGTATGCAACTAAAAGCTATAGGTAGGTTGAGTACCAATAAAATGTGTACCTTGCTGGCCAATCAAAAGGCCGCATCTTAAACACACATTTGAAATCTTGTCAGATTTACATTAATTTAATTTCTGTACCTGGTCCTAAGTAATTCCTCAATCACCCCACAGTCCACTTCTCTCCATGTATCCTAATTCCTACCACACCCACACACCATTTACTCAGCATTCTTGTTACGCTTGTTACCACAAGAGTTAAAATAAAGTAAAAATGTGCACTGACTGGTGTGTTAAGAGTACAAGAATCATATTGCACCACAGCCACTCCCCGTGCTCTGACCTCATAAATGAGATCAGAAGGGACCAAAAATGTCACAACTTTTGCAGAAGGCGATACAACCTCCACCCTGAAAATACACCCCCATCTATAACAGGCAACCTTACTATGAATCATACATGTCTACGATTAGTCATGGCGTCTTAACCATTTCTACAAATTGCTCAGCACAGACATTTTATCATCTTAATTTTTTTTGGAAAAAGACAGTTTATTTTTTTGTTTTTTTTTAAGACTTTGGCTTAATTAGTGTTGTTTCATTAGTCACCTCATGTTAATACCTCCTAGATTATTAAGCAGAATGAAAATGTAATTAAATCATAACAGGCAGAAGAGTAAGAGTAGCCAATCAGATGGAAGACGAGACGGGTCTTAAGTTCCGGTCATAGGTGAAAGGTCTTGGTCATAATGCGAAGCCATGAGCGCTGGTTTGTCGCTAGTCTACCGGAGGTGCTGGAGGTTCTCTGCCATTATTCTGAAGGGAAAATAAAACAATCATACAATAAGAACTGGATGAAGAGTATAGTGTAGTGTGTAGTAGACTGGATACTGATTATATATTTGAATACTGATAAAGTTATGTGCATAACTAAAACGATTATTAGCTTCAAGTCATTATCTTGACCTAAACAATGAAGAACACAACACGATCACATTAGATTTAAAAACTGGTAGAATATATTTCACTCATAGTATAGGCCAAGCCTAAGCTCAACAATGTGGAAACAAAGTGTTTTTAAAACATTATCTTCGCTAACTAAAATGTGTTGAGGGAAAGTTTATGTCTTTACACAGTAACTATCATAAATCAACCAACAGCAAGCAATCATGGACACTGAGTGTGGTCGAAAAGAAAAGTCGGGTGCTTCATGTGCCTCGGAATAAGCATGTTAGTCTTCAACATTTTCAACCAGTTCTTTTTTTTCATGAATGAAATGTCTGAAATTTTTTTTTTTTTAAATGTGTAGTTTCATCTACACCTCTTACACTTACTGCAGGTTTGAGAAGAACATCTTCACATCTTTCACCCACAGAGACACACTGACGGCCCCATGAGACATGAAAAAGTAATTTCTTTTGAAATGACACACTTTAACACATAAAGGCCCATTAAGGAACATAATAATCCCAATTTGGTCTTGACTAAATCTTTAAAGACATTTTTCTTCCAAACAAAAAATAAAAATAATGAACAATAAAACATTAGAAGACCATGTTGGGTACCAGACCCTTCAGACAAAAACAGGAATCTGAAGCTACATTGTGCACAAGATCACCAAAAACCTAACAGACCTCATGGAATTTCTTTTGCTAATCTTCAACTGTACTGAATTAGTGAGTCTGTGCCAGGAGATCAGCAGTTAGAGATTTACTCCACCAGACAGACAATCATGTCACAGTCACATCGACATCACATTTTTTACCCCGTTCTGATCGGTGATGTCGGGTAGGCTATTTTAAGGAAGAAAGTGGATGGTCAGTTCTTAATGTTGATGTGTTTTGCATCTCCAAAACAGCAGGTCATGTGGGGTGGTTAGGACCTACCAAAAGTGATCCAGGAAAGTACAACCAGTTCACACAGAAGAGCTATTATAGCACAAACTGCTGAAAAAGGTTAATACTGCTTCTCATGGAAAGGTGTCAGCACACACAGTGCATCATATTTTTGTGTACGAGGCTGCAGAGCCACAAACTGGTCATGTCCAACACTGGGCATACAATGGGCACATGAGCAGCCCAACTGGACCATTGGAAGAAGGTGATCTGGTAATAAGAAGTAAAAAAATTTTGTATATCTGCCTTTAAATTGGTTAACCTGGGTCAAACATTTTGGGTAGCCTTTCACAACCTCCTTACAATAAGTTGCTGGAGATTTATCCTATTCCTTCTGAAGTGATGTAACTGAGTAAGGCTTGTATTGCCGGCCTTGCTTACGAACAAATTTTCGGTTCTGCCCACAAATTTCCTATTGGATTGAGGTCAGACTACTCCAGTCCAYACCTCCTTAACTTTAATGCCCTGAAGTCATTTTGTCTCAACATCTACATGTACACCTCCAGCTGACTCAAAAGTTGTTAAGCCAATCAGAAGCTTTTAGGTCCATGAAAGGAGACCACCCCTGAGAGCTCAGGAAAACAAAGACTTGACTGATGATATCAATACCTCTTACTGCAGGTTTGAGAAGAACATCTTCACACCTCTCACCCACAGCAACCCACTGACTGCCCCATCACACCTCTAGGAACACCCCTAATCACATCCCCAAGATTCAAGCCATTCTCAATTTGTGAAGAGGATGTTAAATGGCTCCTCCAGAAACAGAACACCAGGAAAGAAGCCAGACAGATGGTGTCTCCCCCTCCTGTCTCAAATCATGTGACAATCAACTGGCTTTACTCATATATTTAACAGATCACTAGAGCAGGGTGAAGTCCCCTCCTCACAAGTCTGGATGACTACAGGTCTGTCGCTCTGACGTCTGTTATCCTTTCAGTGGCTGCCTTTGAGTCACACCTAAAAACCATTACAGAACAGCTGTTGGATCCCCTACAGGTGAGTGGATGATGCAGTCAACAAGGAGCAGCTCTACATCCTGCTGCACCGTAAATGCCTGGGGTCATATGCAAAGATTTTGTTTGTCGACTTTGGAAAGCCTTTAACTCAATAATCCAGGGAAAATTCTCTCCCACAAACTCACACTCACTACAGTTTACTGTACCACATGATCTTTAGCTCTCTGACAGAGAGGAAGCAGCAGATGACGGTGGGTGAATTTACTTTTAGTATACAGGTAGTCAGCACTGGTGCTCCCTAGACATGTGTCCTCTCTCCACTGCTATTTTTTCCTCTACATAAATGACTGCACATTCAAGAACCCAGCTGTTAAACTCCTGAAGTTTGCAAATGCTAACTGGTCTCATCTAAGATGGTGACGAGTCTGCTTATCAGCAGGAGGCGGTCGGTGCTCTGGTGCAGTCAGAACAACCTGGAGCTGAATAAGCACAAAAACTGTGGGGATGACCGTGGACTTCAGGAGACGCCCCTCAACACTACTCCCCCCACACAATATCCAACAGCCATGTGTCATCTTTGGAGACCTTCAAGTTTCTGGGACCTACCATTTCCCAAAACCTGGAATGAGAAACCAACATAAACTCCATCCTCAAAAAGGCGCAGCAGAGAATGCACTTCCTGCGCCAACTGTGGATGTACGGTCTGTCACAGGCTGTTGACACAGTCACAGTTCACAGTTGCAGTCATTGAATTTGTCCTGTGCACATCCATCACTGTCTGGTTCTGAGCAGCCATAAAAAAAAAACAGGAGCAGACCACAGCAAACAGGAAAAACAGCAAAAAAAACATAACACTAGCGCTCCCCTGCACACGTTTCATGACTTTTACTTTATAAAAACCAGACAACGGGCAGAAATAAATCACTACAGACCCCTCACATCCTGGACACAACCTTTTTCACATTCTCCCTTCTGGCAGCCGCTACAGAACCCTGTACACCAAAACAGACAGACAGATTCTGATGATTTTCCTGAATCTTCCAAGCTGTTTAAATGCACAGTCAACCAAATGTAAACTTTTGACCCACTGGAATTGTGAAAGGTCACTCAGGGCCCCCAAAATACCTCGACTTTATTGCCCTTAAGCCATTTTAAAGTATGCTTGCAGTCAATGTCCATTTGGAAAACCCATTTGAGACCAAGCTTTTACTTCCTGACTGATGTCTTGAGATGTTGCTTCAATATACCCACATAATCTGCGTTCCTCATGAAGCCTTCTCCAGTATATTGTGAAGAGCACCAGTCCCTCCTGGAGCAAAGCAGCCCTACAATATAATGGTGATATCCCCCGCTTCATGGTTGGGATGGTATTCTTTTAAGCTTATAAGCCTTTTTCCTCCAGACATACCGGCCCCATGGCGTTTATACAGGCGCAGTATTGTTGGTACAGATGAATCAGGCATTTGGAAATCGCTCCCAAAGATTACCCAGACGTGTAGAGGGCCAAAGTTATTATTATTATTTTTATCTGAGCTTGGCTGATTTCTTTGGATTTTCTCATGATGTCAAACAAAAGAGGCACTGCATTTGAAGTGCCATCCACAGGTACATCTCAAACCAACTCAAATGATGTCAACCAGCCTATCAGAATCTACTAAAACCATGAGAAAATTTTCTGAAAKAAGTATGTATAAACTTTTGGCCCACTGGAATTGTGATATAGTGAATTATAAGTAAAATAATATATTTGTAAACAATTGTTGGAATTATTTGTGTCACATTCCCTAAATGATTTGCCAAAACTATACTTTTTTAAAAACTATACCAAAACTAACTATATCTGTGGAGTGGTTAAATATAAATTTTAATGACTTAAACATTGGTGGATGTAAACTTTAGACATCAGCTGTACCACCTTATTGAACATTATTCCACAAAAAAAGTACAGGGAAACAGTGCGATCCATTGAGACAACTTAGAGGACTTGAAGTGTCTGCTGCTCAAGTCTTGGTACTAGATATCACAGCACACCTTCAGATCTGTTTTGGTAGCACAAAAGGCTCTATATAATATTGAGCAGGTGGTTTTAAGGCCATACCTGATTGGTGTGTATATAAAAACACGAGCATTAGTACCTTGATGACTGATAATGAGAGTAAGAAATCGTGGATTCTAAAGGAAGAACTATCAGCTTTTCTAAAATTAACTTTGATATAGAGGTTTTGTTCCTCGTTTGAAAATTATGCCATGGATAGGCAAGGGCAAATACTAATATTTGCTAATGTGAAGAGAAGAACGTCTCATTAACAGTAACATTATGTGATGTTAATGTAATAGAAGAGTCATAATTTTGATTATAACTGATGAATCCAAATCAAGTCAAGAATCATAAAAGGCAAGCTACAGTTCAAGTTTGTAGTCCATTTCATGCGATTATCTCTAGTGTGCTGTATATTGTATGTGTTTGCTGTGATGTTAGAACAACCTGCATTCTTCTGTAAAGTTTTTCCATGTACATTCTAGGCTGGACTGTGGCTGTGTGGCGAGGAGGACTTGGGCACAGTCAGCGTTCTAGTGTATCTCAAACGTGGTTAATGGGCTTGAGATCAGTGACCTTTGCAGGACATTCGAGTCCCACCATGGAAAGCGAAGTCATCATAATCCTCATTTTGTGCACAGGGATGTTGTCATGCTGGAACAGGATTGGTTTGGACACTCAAGATAATCGTGTATTTCCAATCCTGTGATGTTCAGGTGTCCACATACTTTTGCGACACAGTGTGCATGTAGTTAATGCCCATGAAGAACACTCAAATGTACCAACTTACACTATACAGGAGCATCAATTCCTGTAAAACTATTACATTATTAGGTCTCGTGCATCATCACTGAAGTTTTACAGCATACAAGATATCACTGTTGTCGGGGTTTTTGATATAACTTACAGTAAAGGGGCTAGTGGGTTTGTTGGAAGTTCTGGGTCCTCTCATGCTGGTAGGACGAAGCAGGAAGAGTACCAGTGCCAGCACCATCCAACCCATTATAATCATGGGCAGAGTCAGATCGCCCCCTGTTGGAGAACCGGGTCCTGGCACTGCATACACCAAATAAAGAAGTCCAATCARCATTTAAAGTCATAGGCATAATTAATACAAACAGATACATTTATGTATTTTGAGCCTTGCCTACWGGACACGCAATGGTTCTGTGACAGTCCAAGAATTTAAACTCACAAGCAATACCTTGTTAAGTTACATTTCCCCTGTACCTACTCAGAAGCACTGTTTATACTGTTTTCATGTTGTATGGTCATTCTGGATATACAATATAATGTCCCACTGTATACAACTGTAGGAATGGGTTGACTTAGCAATGCTCAGTTTAACATGCAACACGGTTCCCTTACTCATGTGATCCATTTGAGATTTGCGTGAAGAAAATGTGGATATTTGAATAGGTTTGGATGCGACTAGACGACTGAACAACCATGAACCTCTGCTCTACTACAACACATCTCCTACTTATCAGCTCGTTTCCTTCTTTATGTTTAAGGAACAATATTGTCTCTTTTTTTTTCAAAGACAGCATGTCCCAAAAATCTCCGTGTCTGAATACTTTTTCGCAGAGTGGCTTACAAATGTTTTTTCTTAGGTTACATAATATTTTTTGAACACAGGAAGGCTATGGTGTATATGTGTTMATTTCTCCTATGCATGTTTTGTGAGACCCTGTAGCTAGATTGGATTGGTGAAGGTTTGGCATGATCCCGAAACTGTCATATCTTTGAACCTTTTATGGGACTACAACGATCAAACAACAGGTGTATGTACAGTAACAGATGTAACGTTAGATCATTAGATCATCATTATTTTAAATACAGAAAATCACACACATGATCTACAACTAAATCAATACACAAGGTTTTCCAGAATTGGCTCAAAATATTATTTATTTATATATAAAATAAATAAAACAGAAATTCTGTTTGGCCAGTGTTTGTTTGGTCGGTGTTTCATCATCACATGCGTTCCTCATTAAGTAACAGTAGGGCAGCATCAAAATCAACTTGTCTTACTGTCAGGAAATATTCACTTTTTTACTGTATATATTCATCTAGTGATTAACACATTTATTTTTTCTCATTTTTAGAAAGGTTGGCATTTTCATACCCCCCCCCCCAACCATTCTAATCACACACATTGATTTGTGTGATAAATGTGTGATAACCCATTTTGTATGATCACCATGACCAAATCGGTCATTTTATTGTGGATTATTTAAGGGAAATCCCAAGAATAGGGCCTTGGTCTGTTTCCTACCATATTTGTTAAACATTTGCATTACTCCCTGTGAATGGAAAACAAAGTTTGTTTTATTTCGTGTATCTCTTTTCAAGAAAATGAATGAGCAGACTTACATTCCTGAAGGCACTCTGTGTCTGTGCAGTACGACTGTGATTGCCTCAGCTGAGAATAAATWKCAAATGACAAAAATKGCAAAAATCAACCAGACAGAGAGGRAATTTTTTTTATTTTTTAMATGCTTCACATCATCATTAGATCACCATACCTTCTGACATGATGCAGCCCATAATACAAACAGAGCTTGCTGATGACTAGTTTGTACAGGAACTGCAGTTTGCACACTGATCTTATCTCTTTGCATTGTGTTAGCCGCGTATACTGCATGATATTTTATCTTACTGTGTTTAAGTATGCAAAGAGAACAATTAAAAAAAGTCCATAAATCAATTACTAAAAATATTAAAATATTTTCCCACCTACTGCTCACAACACTAACGTCCAAATCCTGGTAAGATGGTACACCACACCTTTTATGTAAACCAGCTAGGAGAGCTTGAGCAATGAGAGAGTCACACGTCCAGAAGGATGGCCAATGATATTCTTATTACACCCAGCAGTGACAAACTCCTGTACAATGCAGACAGTCCTTGTGTTAAGTTTTACTGAAGTTCCAGAGAACTCTGAGGAAGTAGATATTCTTATGAGGTCCACGGTTTTAAAAGTTTAATTCTGCATTTTGAATGAGTTTTAAAGGTACCCTACGGTTTGTTTTGCTGAACTAAAGTTAAATGCTGAATGTGCAAATGACGTCCTCTTAATGAAACCACCCAAGCAACAAGTTTTTCTTTTTCCTTGATGGTTTTCAGTCGAGTTATAAAAACACAAACCCATGACATATGAAACCCGAGAGTTTGAAGTCGGTGGTACACTTATTGTACACAACGGCATTTTTAAACTGTTCTGCCGGTTTGGTTGATAAAGGAAGGGATTTAAAAGAGCTGACCCAATTTCTAGACCATCCTGTTCTTGATGACCGGAGAGTTAGCGAGTGAGATATCTGGTTGAAATCTAATACGAAGTTAAACAAACAGTGTGGGTGGAAAGAATTCGGTCGTACATTATATGAACAGAAGTATTTGGCCAATCACATTGTATTTAAATACATATATATTTCAATATGGAGTCGGTCCCTCAACTGCACCTCCAACAGCTTCCACTCTTTAAAAATGCTGTCCACAAGATTTTGGAGTGTTTCTGTGAGAATTCGTGCCCATTCTTTCTGTAGCTGATGTTGGACGAGAAGGTCTGGCTCACAATCTCTGTTCCAGTTCATCCCAAAGGTGCCCGACGGGGTTGAGATCAGGGCTCTGTGTTAGGGCCAGTCAAGTTCTTCCAAAACGTGTCTTTATAGTCCTTGTTTTATGCACTCAGGCATGAGTAGGAATAGAAAACGGTCTTCCCCAAACTGTTGCCATAAAATTAGAAGCACTGCATGATCCACAATGTCTTGGTATAATGAAGCAATAAGATTGGGATAAGAAGCCGAATTCAATAATTACCAGGTTTGGCCAATATTTTCATCCATATGGTGTATGTACCATCTGTGTTTTATAGGATTGCTTTTAAGAAGTACAATCTACACAATATAAACTCCTTCTACAGAACAGTGTGATCAGACATTAACGATATACTGTAGAAAAGCAGAGAGAAGAACTGATGACTGCATTTTAATTTAGCGTTTCTTTTGCTACAAGAGGTAATGAAACGAAAGACAAATAACGGCGATTCTTACCAGGTTGATGAGTCTCCTCATGGCATGCTCGTGCGAGCAGATGCATTCACAGGGGTCAAACCCTCCTTCTGCCATCACTGATCACGGCTTACTGCATCAAACAGACATTTACAAAAATAACATTTGTGGTCATTTTGACCCAGGATTGTTTCATTTATACATGCAAAGGATTAGAATGTTCACATGGACACAATCTCATCCCAAATCAAGGACAACAGGATAAGACGTGTTTACACAGGTCTAAGGAAGGGGGGAAAAACAGGGACGTGAAAGATTTTCTACTTTTATGAAGTATAAGTTCAGTTGCACACACTACTGTGGTTACATTGTAGCGAATCMTTTATACATGCTGTATACATGGTGTAGAAACTTGTAGAGGTGTTTAATGAAATAAAGCAAGTTACATTAAAGAGGTAAAGAAAAAAAAGGAAGAAAGGCAAGAAAAGCACATCCTAGTAAACAATACTTGTTTAAAAACTGCTTCTGGAAATGAACTAAAATGTGTGAATTAATAGTAAATTAGAGGTTCAATTATAACAGACAGACATATTTCAAGAAACTGCTAAAAAAGTATGTACTGTTCTGTGACATCAACATCAACAATAACAATAACAATAACAATGCAAAACAATTTCTTACCAAATCAATTACACAACAGTTTGTAACAGTTACATCTGAGTATATACAGAAACCTCTGTCCAGATGTTACCCGAGACCACCTGCAGCATCAGATAAATAATGCCCGTGTGAGGGTGTGTGTGTGTGTGTGAGGGCCGAAGCTCCGGCTGCTGTTCCGCTTCTGTTTTGATTACGCGTTCCTGCTGCGCGAGTGCGAGAAAAAAAAAGCCACGTCGCAAATCTCGCGAGAGTTGATGAGTGAGAGGCGGGGTCAGTGGCAGTTCCTTTAGATCGATTTTCCGTTTCACGCTATAGGGTTAAGGAGTTACTACCTCGCGCCTGTAGATGGCGCCACGAAGCGCTTTTTAAACTTATTTATTTATTTATTTATTTATTTATTTCGCCGAATAAAATAACACCCAATCCAAACAACATAGCCAGGGAGTATAAAATGAGCAGTAGATATCACAAAACAGAAAAATAATAATAATAATAAAAAATAAAAAAAAACACCAGGAAAAAAGAAAGGGAAAAAAAAACACTGTAAATTGTTAAAAGCGCTATATAAATAAAATTGACTTGACTTGACTAAAGGGGCACCGGAAGTAGGAACTTGAAATGTATCCCATATTACTCACATAAAAGTAAATTTATAATAGCTTTGGTGTTTTTTTTAATTTTATTTCATTCTTTCTAAGTATCTCATAATTTCTTACATTTCTTACATTTTTAAATACAAGAAAGAGGGGTGAACTAGTATTAAATTTACATTTATGAATAAAAAACTTCCATTAATTATAAAATATTCATCCTCCTCCCCCTTCTTGTGGTAAAAGAYAAAGAATAACAAAAATCAGGAAACCACAAACTGTAACGGGTCATTCTACAAAAATGGTGGAAAGCGTTGTCTTTTAGTTTTGCTCATGCCAAAATCATTTAAATTAACATTACAAAAACATTACTTGCATATGTTCAGAAAATATATTAATTACTGTCAATCAATAAAAAATGTTTTGCTTTAATTTTCAATACTTAATTGTAGCTTTTTTTAAAGGCCAAGTTCAAAGTCATTACTTACAGTACATTATGGCATTTAACCCTTATACAGAGCGACTTACATTTTTTTTTATATCTCAATATTCATCTGAGAAATTGAAGGCCTTTCTCAAGTGCCCAACCCACTTGGTGGTTGTGGGATTTAAACCTGGGACCTTTCAAACCATGGTTCAATGCTCTAACCACTAAGCTACCCCTGACCCTGATCATTATCTTGGAAGTGGGAGCATAACTTTTTCATCTAAAGAGATCCCAAGTCATAACGTCAAGACCACCTGCATAATATTGAGTGAGTCCTTCTTTTGCCACCATAACAGTGATGTACTGTGTGTTCTAACACCTCTCTATCACAACCAGTGTTAACCTTTTCATTAATTTGATCTACACTAGCGCTTCTATTAAATCAGACTACACGAGGCCAACCTTCACTCCCCATGTGCATCAGTGAGACTTGGCCAACCATGTCCCTATCAATTATTCATAAATTTTCCTTTCTTAGATCACTTTTGGTATGTCTTGACCACTGCAGACCAGGAACATCCCAGAAGAGCTGCTTTTTGGGGTTGCTCCAATGCATTCCTCTACACATCAGAATTTTTCTCCTGTCAAAGTCACTCAAATCCTTACGCTTGACCATTTTTTTCTGCTTCCAACACATCAACATCAGGTTCTTGCTGCCTAATATATCCCAACATCCTCCAACCACCAATGTAACAAGACATTCAAACTGTAGCTACTGTGACAAGGGCCAACTTGTGCAAATTGAGCCAAAAGACATGTAGATTAGGTAAACCAGAGTCCCCAAATTGCCTGTAGTTTGTGAATGAGAATGTATGTGTGGGATAGGCTTCAGGTTCCCCTAGACCCAGTACACATGATAATATGGAATAGACAATGAGTGAGTGGTTAAATAATAATATATCAAATATATTTCAATCATCCCAAACTATGTCACTGGTTTTATTGTTACACAAAAAGAATTTTATTTTAAAATTGACAATTGTACAAAAATTGTTCCTGTGTCAGAGGTCACCAGGTGAAGGGCACTGGACAAATGCAAAAGGTACGGCAGCTGTCTCTTTGTTTGTTTAAAAATGTCATAATTTATTTAGAAATTATAATTTAAAAAAATTGGACATAAAAATTGATTACATCTAATAATTAATTTATTTTTACACACTATATGCAGTGTGGAAACACCACCAAGTTTTCAACTCATATATTTAGCCTATGCTATGTGATTGAACAACTTAGGACAGGGGCGCTCAAACTTATAATTAAAATGTACAGATTAAAATGTACATTTACAAATAATTTTTATTGATATTTACTTCATATTTATGAAGAAAACACCTGTCCTCTGTCCAACCTCACATCCAACAACATCCTACTCTCAGGAACAAAAATAAAATTCTGACAGAGATAGTTCAGTTTTTATACAGATGTCATGAATTGTACAAAAGGTGTCCAGATTTCGTAGAAGTTCTTAATTGTTTCCTTTTGCAAGGTAAGTTAGTTTTTCCAAAGCCAGGTTATAAGACATTTCTCTAATCCACTGACCTGAAGTAGGTGCATGACTGTCCTTCCTTTTTGAGACAAAACAAAAAGAATTAATAAGCATTTTCTTCTTTCTATTCAACAAAAGATCTTCAGGAAAAATATGCAGAATACACTGCTTATCATCTACAGGAATGTCACTTTCTATGATACTAGAAGTTAAGTACAGGATTTCTTCCCAAAATTTCTTAATTTTCTCACATTCTCACGTACAGTGAAACATTTGACCTATTTTACTATTACATTTAAGACAGTTACAGGAATATTGAGATTAAACGTAACGTAGTTTTACAGGACAGAGTTATATATGTTTTGAATAACTATTTATATTGTAATAGTTTGGACAAGGTGACTGGTGTCTTCCCAGGCCTCCAAAATGTCAGTTTCAAGATCGTGTTACCATGCAGATAGATATGAAAGGGAGTTTTCCTTTGAACCTGTAAGAATTATATGATAACACTTTGATAAATTACATTTGCTATGTAAAAAAAAAGATGACTTAATGTTTTTATTTATATTTTATTTATTTTTATATATAATATGTGTGTTTTCTTGCGAGATTATATACAATGTGCATTCACTTTTAACGCAGTCTGAGACGAAATGCATACAAACCCAGTGACAAACAATGATTCTAAAAAGTTTTGAACTCGCTGCGGCGTGAACGCGCACGGAAAACGCGCACGAGCGTCGCAGCGATGTTGATCTCTATCGTGAGCGCGCTTGTCGCACTCCTTTATTTAAAATGACAAAATGACTGATTTCAGTTAGGTGTTTAAACATTGGCGGATCAAAAGCGGGTGTGTTTGTTCGACTGAAACACTGAGCGTTTCTGCGCTTATTTGGGTCGTGACGGTGCGGGACAGAACAGGACAGTGTGTGTTAGCCTTGATCTTTGTGACGTTAAACACCTGTTAACGCTSYYATCACACTGACGTCAAACACGGAAACTAGCCTCATTCTCGGGGCAGGGTGAAAAAAAAAAGCACCGTTTTGAAGTTTAAGGTAGGAAGCATTGTTACTAACAACACTTTGTTACATTGATCATTTAATTGTTGTCCGGGTCCGAATTGACTTGCCATGGAGATCTGAAGATGTACAAATGCTTAGACTTAGATTTAGACTATAATGTATTAAGTACAGATACRCACCAAGATGTAGCACACTTTTTTAAAATTAATAATTAATGTTCAAGGGTGGCAGGATGGTCTAGTGTCCCTCACTGTGGCTCGTATCTCCAGGGTCGAGGGTTCGATTCCCGCCTTAAGGTATGTGTATGAGGAGTTTGAATGTTCTTCATGTGCTTGGTGGGTTTCTGAAGGGTACTTCGGTTTCCTCCCACAGTCCAAAGTCATGCAGATTGCCATTGATAGTTTGTGTGTGTTAGCGTTTGTGTCCTGGGGTCGATTGGTTCCCTGTCCAAGGTGTACCCTGCCTATATATATGTCTCCTGGGATACTCTTCAGTCATCTCGTCGATAAACGATGAAGATAAAATACATTTTTAGAAACCTGTAAATATATCAAATGGGTTTCAGACTTGCACATTCGTCCACAAGAGCTTTAGCGAGGTCAGCGAGGCTCTTAAACTTTTCCACTCCAACCTTGGAAAATCATGTCTTCATGTACTATGTTTGTGCACAGTGATATAGTTCCAGTAGACGGACATAGGAGACATTTCCAATAGAAATCACAGTAAAAGCCACTAAAACAAGCCCCTCCTTCACATTCTGCCTCACACCGAACCGATAAGGTGAAGAGAAGTAGTAGTACAATTTTTTTAATAGGGTGCTAATGCGGTAAAACACGATATATTTTTGGTATGTCCAAGGTAGGATAGACTGATAGGCAGGATGAATTTATAGAGGACCTGTTTAGAAGAAGAATGTAATCAATTAATTCATGATTTTAGTGTACACTTTTTATTTGCCTGGTTAATTTAGCAKTTGATCAGAAGACCAGCTCTGATTTTTACACAGATCCCTGTTTGCCCTTTGCAACCACATCCTGTGTAAGCTTAGAGGCACAACAACAATGACCCCATTCCATTTCCATGACTTTTACACAGATCTATGGGGTTGTAATGAAGGTGCAATAGCCCCCATCTTGAACATTCATTCATTCATTCATTCATCTTCCATAATGCTTATCCTGTCGCAGGGAGCCTACCCCAGGAGACATAGCGCCCGAGTCGGGGTACAGTACCCTGGATTGGGTGACAATTCCATCGCAGGGTGCACACACAATGGTCAATTTTGGAACGCCAGTTAATCTTATCTGCATGCTGTTAGACTGTGGGAGAAAACTGAAGGAAACCCACCAAGCAGCAAAACATACAAAGAACCCACACACACCTGAGGCGGAAATCGAACCCTAAACCCAAGAGGTGCAAGGCCACAGTGCTAGCCAGTACGCCACTGTGTCACCAAGTAAAATCATTCCACCAATACAAAAGTTGAATTTGAAAGAGGTTAGGTTTGGGCCAACTGTAGTAATGCTTTAGCGAGGATAACGGTTTGCTTGATATTTCCCATATATTTGGCCATAATATTTCACCTCTGCCTTGCCAGAGGTAAAACTATTGTCAGAGCCTCTGTTATTGAATATTTACCACAGAAACCTCGTGACATTAAAAAACTAAAAAACTATTTTTACGCTTCATTTTAATCACCACACACATAAAGTCTGCTAGTGGGACTTAATCCGAGTGTAGCCCCAGTATAACTGTACATGACACACGCGCGCACACATATGCACGCGCACAGGGTATAACTGTGGCGTTATAATAAGCGTGTGCGCGAGGGTAAAGCGCGTTCACGTCGCAACGGATATTCTCCAGTGTGTGCGTGCGTGTGTGTGTGTGTGTGTGCTCGTTTTCCAGAGTGGGGGACTGCAGCTTTTAATGCAAAAGAAGAAGAAGTGAACAGGAGAGAGTGAGAGACAGAAGAGAACAGAGAGAGAGTTGGAGGTGTAAAGCGCAGGCCTCAACACACACACTGCTGCTGCTTGGACACACTCACACACACAGACAGACAGACAGACATGGCCAACATCGCCGTGCAGAGAATCAAACGGGAGTTTAAAGAAGTTCTCAAAAGCGAAGAGGTTTGAAATATGCATTTTTAAAAAAATATATAATTATAGTGTATAAAAATAGATGTATATATAGTATATACATATGGTTACACTTTGATCTCAGCTGCTCCGGCTAACTGCTGAAACCTCAGCAAGTTAGCTAGTTAGCTTTCCAAATGTCACTCCTACATTTAGTATGTATGCTACATACTGAATGTTTTTTTTTTTTTTACAAACATATCGTGAAATTGAATGAATATACAAAACATATTAATAAATATATAATGAATATGTTTCCTATAAAAAGCCCTGAGTGTTTAGCTAGTATTAGTTAGCAGACCTGCTAATTTGACAAGGGCGCGCGCATCCATCCATTAGCCTGTTAGCTTTCTGTCAAAACATTACCACCTGACACAGGAGGTACAGAACTGTCTCACCACATTACAGACGAATAAAATGATCAAACAATTTAGAGAACTATTCTTGTTAACTTGTTAACGCGCTAGCTAACTAGCTAGCTAGGTTAGCTTCTGTGTTAGTACAGTACAGTAGACATTTCTACACAGACAGGCCAGCTTCTTTGTCCTGGTTCCTTACAGAGCTGTCTCTGAATATGGCTTTTAAATTGGCATAAATATCATCATTCATCATTAACCTGTTTACTTTAGATGATATTTAGCTTTAGAAGATGCACATGACATTTAAGAGAAAAGAAAAAATAACATCTTGGTTTAGTTGCACTTCTGCTTTATTCACTCCTCTCCATTCTTCTGAACAGACGAGTAAAAATCAGATTAAGGTGGACCTGGTGGATGAAAACTTCACTGAGTTAAAAGGGGAGATCGCAGGACCTCCAGACACGCCATACGAAGGTAAGGATTTATTCTTCTTCTTATTATTATTATTTGTTTTCCTGAATGCTTTTGGAAGCATATATAAACATCTCAATGTGAATTTGATTTCCAGGTGGCAGGTATCAGCTCGAAATCAAGATCCCGGAGACGTATCCGTTCAATCCGCCGAAGGTAACAGCCAAGTTAACTACCTTACTGCACGCTGTTACTATTACACTATTAGTCGTGTACCCCTCAAGAATAAATGCTTATTTTTAGGGTGTCTAATGGGAAGGGTGCTGTCTATAACATTTAAAGGAAACCACCTCCATGAAACTATACAATTTTATTTGTATAGTGTGTTTAACAATGATCATTGTCGCAAAGCAGCTTTACAGAATCAAAATAAAATTAGGCAAACGGAGAAAATATTTATAAATCAAAACTGAGATGGTAATACAAACAAACCTTGAGAGGAACCAGACTCAACAGGGAGCCCATCCTCCTTTAGGTGATAACAGATAGCAGGGATTGTTATGCGGTCATAGTGTGTGTTAGGCGGATGGAAGTTCAATATAATAGGAGCAGTATTTACGTTAATATGGAGTCCAGTTTCGTTATTGGAGGCTCATGTAAAAAAAATGTATCAAATTCCAGTCCTACTGAGCAACTGCACCTGAAACATGTGCCTATAGGATTATTTATGATGTGTTTAGCGATGTTTTGGTCATTTGGTTATGTGTTGTCTGCTGCCTGTGCTGCTTCCCAGGAGGACGTTGTTGGTGTTTAATAGCAGGAAAAATAATACACAATCTTACAAAGATCTGTTTCCGAAAAATGTGATTGGTCAAGTGTCATCCCAAGCGTTCTGACATTTAGTGTAACAACACTGGGACATTTCACATTTCACTGTCACCCCACTAACTAACTTTTTGTTAGATACATTATAATTCCATCTAGACTTATTACAGGCCCTTGGCCAGATTATGTGACATGGCAGTGTGCTTTGGCTGCTCTCTCTGATGGAGCAAAAGTAAACAATTTACGAGAGTTGTTCAAGTCAAACTGAGACTTTGATTGTGCAGAATAACAGAACACAGAAGAGTTATGAGAGTAAAAACTATTTTTATTTCTCTATATAATCCTCTGCTACACTAATTCACTTGGGGTTCCAAATAATCCCTGGGGTTTCATTAGTGCTTGGATTCCATCAAGGTAGAAAACTCTCAATATGCCGGAGCCATGATTGGACTGCCTGCTTCATGTCTGAAACGCTGGCCTCCCAGGAACTCCATTAATGGCCCAAAGATGAAGAAGTGGCTTGAAGCGAGGTCAGGACTGTACATTGGATGTGGCAATAACTGACAGCTGAGTTCCTCACAGACAGAGGCATCTCGTCTGCAAGTTAGTGACAAGTTATCAGTGGATTTTCTAGGATCAGACGATTCACTCTATGAATGTGGAACGAGCCACCTCGGCCTGGATCATCGTTCATGGACGTATGGCCCTCTTTAAAACATTTACAACATTCAGATGTTTGACTGCGGATAAGAGCCTAATCACTTGGTAAATGTTGATGGCTTGTGAATTTCATCACAAGTCCCATTTTGACTTGAACACCCTTCATATTTGATGATATTGTGTGTAAAATGTCAACTGAAGAACATTACTTCTTTATATAGCTGGTGTATGAAAAGCAAAATGCCCACACCCGTGCTATTGTCCGTGTTCAGTCTGATCGTGTGTTTGCGTTTGCAGATTTGTTAAATACATGTGTCCATACACATGAGGATGTGAGAGAGCTGGACAAACTAAAATACCAAAACTAAATAATCTCTAGGTAGAAATGAAGCAAGGACTAATTCTGTTAATAAAAAGAGAAATAGACCTCATAAGTCACACGCACAACTCAGAATAGTATTTATTATTAGTAACGTGATTGTCAATGCAGTGCAGATGAATGTGCAGGTCAATCAGGATGTTTTTTCTCTCTTAAGAGCGTCCATATAGGGACAAACCAAATAACTAATTAAGGTTTGTTGATTGAACATTTTCTGGAAGAATGTACCTGTTTTGTTAAATAAGTTAACAAAGGAATAAGTGTACTGATCATATTATTGATGGATCAGTATTCGTTCCGTTTACTAGCATTAATCCTGGATTATTGACTTACCATATGTAAGGGATGTATTGTAAAGTTTTTAAGCCCAGGAAGCCAGAATTGTAATAAAAACGCAAACTACTGTAGGCAAAGAAACCGGTTTTTCTACACTGTTTTCATAAAAGTGCTGAAGGCTAAAGGTAATCGTTTTTCCAAGTATGTTTTTTGAATATATTTTTGATATTTTATATTTATCTGTAGGTCATGTCATAAGCTTCTGTAGAAATGTACAATTGTAAGCAGTTTAATTCTTCTTCAATCATGTCAAGTCAAATCATCATTACTTTATTACAATGTAATGGAATTTGCTGCGTCAGAGTAATAATGCATTTCTTTTTTTTTTCTCTCTTTCAGGTGCGGTTTATTACAAAGATCTGGCATCCCAATATAAGTTCAGTTACTGGAGCGATATGTTTGGACATTCTCAAAGACCAGTGGTGAGTTTCATCTGATCGTATGTGCTTTTCCACTGAATGATAACATTGCAAAACAAACAAAAAAAAAACATAACAGACAAATCCTTTAACTATTCTTTCTGTAATGCTGCTGCAAGACAACTAGAGCAAATTTGATTCTCATGAAAATTAAATGTGCCGTAATAAAAAATGCTGTATGCACAGCTATCACACTGAATCATCCATGCATTCATACACCTTACTTCCATACAATTAGGTGTCAATAAGGTGGCAGTCCGATCTTTCATCGTGACCAAAGATGAGTAAAACTATCACCCAGCGTCGTATTCAGTACAGGTTAAGTGTTTAAATTAGTGCTGTCTTGCGTGACGTGTACCGAGTTAATCATGAGAAAGCAATCGAGCTACACAGTCGGTTCATCAGAGACCAGCTATTGGTTTAGGCATCAGTTTTGTGCGTTGGACTTGTTGAGAATGACCTGTGCCGTGGGTAAGAATGATATCATCACTGTTGTTTTCCATGATGGTTTCTGAGGCTTTCAGTGTTCACACTCTGTTAACATTCATCTCGAGTGATCTGAGCTCAGGTGGACAGTCGAAATGGAGAGCTGTTCACACCYGGCATTATTATGTGTCTCTGGTGGTCACTYGTGATCAGATTTCTGCTGTGTTCCACAGATTTATTACATCAGTGTTCTGCTGCATTTGTTTTCAGGTACAAATATTTTCTAAATCTTTTGTGCTGGCAAACGTTTTTTGATCGTATGGTCAGATATGAAGTTTATAAATTTCCCCCGGTTAGTCCAGTATAAGTGGAATTTGTCTGGGTAATTGCCAACTTTGGGAAGGAGAGGAAATACAATTAGTGTTAAACAATTAACCCAGACTTGTTGTGTGACAAGAGACTTGGGAATTTTAATGAGGGTGAAATCAAATCTTAAAAAAGAAAAAGAACGCGTTTGTTTTTAGCTCTGTCTGGCTTTGGTGCACCGACGAAAACGGTGTTTTCTGTTGGCTTATATAATTTATTGTCTTTTCATCATTTTGCCTTTGCATATTTTGCAAACAGTCCTTGTCTTCACCGTGTCTTGTGCTAAAATGTTTAAAATCCACAGATCTAAATTGACAGTGACAATTTTGCCTCTGTACAACACAAAAATGGATTTGAAATGAAGCACATCAATGAGCACTTAACAAAAATATTTTTTATATAGTTATATAGCTTTTTCATAGTCCCATTTTACGTTTATGAATGCTCAAAAGTAATTGGATATTTGACTGATTAGCAGTTTTATAGCCAGGTGTGGCCTGTTTCTTAGTTATTTCATGACAGATTAAGGAAATCAAATGTCTGGAGGTGATTCCAAGTGTTGAATTTGCATTCAGGTGCTGTTCATGGGAAATCTTGATATGTAGTTCATGTAGTTCAGAGTGTCCTCATGAGGCTGGAAAAAAGAACCTGATTGGGGAGACTTGAGGACTTGCAAAATCAACAATTTGGTACATTTTTTTAAGAAGAAGGAAAACACTAGCAAGGTCCGCAACACCAACATTCCTGGAGGACCATATATGATGGCATAATGCTTTCATTCACAGCATCTGGACAAGTCTCTCGAGGAGGTTGGGTGTGTCATTAAAGTGTACAATCAAGACCTGCCTTCTAACAGACGATTTTTCTTTAAGATGCGAGAATATTATCAAAATGTTGAGGAGAGAAGAGTATGGAGAAGTAGGAAGGAGACGGGCTCATGATAAAAATAAAAAAAAACATGGTGGAGGCAGTGRTGTGTCAGGGGCGTGTATTTTACTGCCAGTGGAACTGGGTTGCTCATGTTTGTTGTTGATTTTAACTGCTGATAAAAACAGCTGGAAGACTTCTGATGTGTAGAGACATGTAGAGACTTCAGTCAAATAACAGACGTGACAGTACAGATTCATAATGATCCAAAATCTCCTGTGAAAGAAACCGAACCGCTTCTTAAGGCAGACAGCTGAAATGTTTTTAAATGGTCACCTGATCTCAAACACAAGTAAGATGCTTTTTACTTACTGAAGATAGATATGACTAAAGGCAGAAAAACCCACAAACAAACAGCAGCTGAAGGCAGCTGCACTAAATGCCTGGCAAAGGGAAGACACTCTTATCAACTTATTTCTTGTTCGTGGTTTCCAGACTTCAGGCAGGCATTGACTGCACATTATTACAAGTAGTGTTTATTCTTGTCCAGTTAGGTTTGAGCTTTGAAAAACGGTGACACATTATAAAGTGTTCGCGAATTGTTGTTTTTCAATTTGAATCAAAGCTGAAAGTCTACACTTCACATCTTCATATCTAGATTGCTTCAGTTGAAATACATGGTCGTGGTGTACAGAGGCAATGTTATGAAAAATGATGTCAATGTCCAAGTACGTATGAGTGTAGTAGGTACATATAACCATGAACTATAAGCTGTCAGGCGGTTTGTGCATTTTTCAGGGAGAGCACACGCTGAACTAGTGTTGTCTGGTGCTAGTCTCATGATACTTAAGATCTCGCTATAAAAGCAGATCACAAACATTTAATCGCTCCTGATCTAAATTGGTCACATTGCTCAACCCTACTTGTTAAATGTAAATATCCAGTAACACAACATTCCTTGTTTTGTTTTTCCTTCCTGAAACAAACATGGTGATGGCAGCATATTTAACGCCTGTATTAATGGGTTTCTAGCTGTAAACTCTGCACTTGAAGTTACCTCTCTTAATTTAACACAACTTTGGGAACTWTGAACAGATAAGATGCTCAAAATTTGCTCAAAATACAAGTCGTAAAAACCCCAAATTATGATCCCACTCCCTGCTGAGTGACGCACRGTGTATCGTTCATAGAAACAAGGTCAGAGATTATTGTACGACTGCACACAACACATTTACTCCATGATCGCTTGTCTCTTTTTTCATAAGCTGTTCCGTGCTTTTCAGTTTCTGATCCTCTTCTAATTTTTCTTTTCTTCTCTGTGACCGATATTTAACCAATGGTGATGCATTAGCACTACTTCTTTTTCTTTTCTTTTTATTAATACAAACATAGTGCTGCAGTTTCAAACCTGTATTTATCACAGATATTGAAAGTGTCTGTTTTTGTTTATGTACTTCCTACACAGTTTATTTCCCTTTCAACCCTGTTAACTCTGAAAGACTTTTTAAAAAAGTTTTTATTTTCATGAAATCTGTTGAAATGAACGCTGTTGTTATTGTTCTTTCGGCTGCTCCCGTCGAGAGTGCGGCACATCGGACCTTCCGATCTAATACGACGACTTGGCACAGGTTTTATGCGTGATGCCCTCCCTGAAGCAGCCAGGACAAATTTAAAAAGCAAATGAAGGAAAGTGTGTTATAGTGAAACTCAAAGCTTTTGATATGACATAGGAGATGATTCACAAGAAGTTTTTATACATTGTTTTTTCCACATCAACGTTTAAGACCACAGTATGACTTCATGTACAAAGTTTATACCAACTTTAAGAGCTTATGGTTGTTTTCTTTTGCTTAAAAGAAAAAAAAATGCAAGTTAACGTTATCTGTGAACGTGGATCTGTTTTTATTTCACTTTGGTTAACAGTTTCCTGTGTTACAGAGTGCTGTTCTACCTGCTGATAACACTGAGCTTTAGTGTCTGTCCGGCTCTCTTACCTCCTTACATTCTGGTCAAACAGACCAGGTCGCTTTAGTGCCAACACGCACTCTAGCTACTGTATGTCCAGATAAGCTCCAGGATGAAGTACTGCTTTCTAAAAAAAAAAGATGCACTAAGAGATCGAACCTGTTGTCACTCTGACTCTCTGCAGGGCCGCAGCGATGACCCTGCGCACAGTTTTGCTCTCGCTCCAGGCTTTACTAGCTGCAGCCGAGCCCGATGACCCTCAGGACGCCGTCGTAGCCAATCAGGTAGGTGTGTTTTTGGGATCACTGTAGAATGTACTGGACGGATATTTTAGCCTGCCGAGTCTTAGAGTAAACTTGTATAGTGTAGACGTTCAGTTCCTGACTAAATAAGTTAAAACAGAACCGATCAGTAAAAAGAAGAAAAAAAAAGTTCAAACTCTGTGGTGTTTGTGTAACACTCTGTACTTTTCGTTTCTTTCAGTATAAACAGAATCCCGAGATGTTCAAGCAGACCGCTCGGCTCTGGTCTCATGTTTACGCCGGCGCTCCCGTCTCTAGTCCCGAATACACACGCAAAATAGACAAACTCTGTGCCATGGGCTTTGACAAAGTAAGTACCTGAAATAAACACACAACTGTCCATGTCGGGATTTTGATCTAATGCTTTTATTTATTTATTTATGTATTAAATAATAAGCATTATAGCTCTGCAGTGTGTCCTGATGCTATTAAGTACTCATCGAGCACTTCGTTAAATACCACCTGCCAGTACTGTGCTGGACCCCTTTTGCCTTCAGTGCTGGAGAGATTCTGGTCCATACTGACATGATTGCATCACTCAGTTGCTGCACGTTTGTCAGCTGCACTTCCATGATACGACTTTCATGCTCCACCTCGTCCAAAAGGTGCTCCATCGGTTTGGGATCTGGTGAAATCGTGGTCATTTGAGTCATGTGACTTCATTCACTCACTGAAGTCATTTGATCACTAAAGACATCATGTTCGAGATATTTTTAACGTTCTGACATGGCTCGTTATCCTGTCGTCACACTCAGCAGCAACACTCAAGTAAAGCTGTAGCGTTTTAAATCAAAGGATCCTGGAATCAAAAGGATTTGAATTTTTACTTCTGACCATTCTTTGAAAATGTTAGAGATAGTTGAGAGTTTCGGAGATATACTCAGACCAGCCTGCGTGGCTCCAATCATAGATGCCATGTTCAAAGGCATTTAAATCAGCTTTCCTTCTGCATTCTGATGCTCGGTTTGAACTTCAGTGACGACATGCCTAAATGCATGGAGTTTCTGCCATGTGATTGATCAGATAAGTGCAGTTAAACAGGTGTATTTAATAAAAGTAGCCAGGCAGTGTAAATGAATTTTACCTAGTAAAGTGAATTATAAACTTGAATATACACTCACCTAAAGGATTATTAGGAACACCATACGAATACGATGTTTGACCCGGTTTCGCCTTAATTATACGTGGCATTGATTCAACAAGGTGCTGAAAGCATTCTTTAGAAACGTTGGCCCATATTGATAGGAGAGCATCTTGCAGTTGATGGAGATTTGTGTGACGCACATCCAGGGCACGAAGCTCCCGTTCCACCACATCCCAAAGATGCTCTATTGGGTTGAGATCTGGTGACTGTGGGGGTCATTTTAGTACAGTGAACTCATTGTCATGTTCAAGAAACCAATCTGAAATGATTCGAGCTTTGTGACATGGTGCATTATCCTGCTGGAAGTAGCCATCAGAGGATGTGTACATGGTGGTCATAAAGGGATGGACATGGTCAGAAACAATGCTCAGGTAGGCCGTGGCATTTAAACGATGCCCAATTGGCACTAAGGGGCCTAAAGTGTGCCAAGAAAAGATCCCCCACACCATTACACCACCACCAGCAGCCTACACAGTGGTAACAAGGCATGATGGATCCATGTTCTCATTCTGTTTACGCCAAACTCTGACTCTACCAGTTGAATGTCTCARCAGAAATCGAGACTCATCAGACCAGGCAACATTTTTCCAGTCTTCAACTGTCCAATTTTGGTGAGCTCGTGCAAATTGTAGCCTCTTTTTCCTATTTGTAGTGGAGATGAGTGGTACCCGGTGGGGTCTTCTGCTGTTGTAGCCCATCCGCCTCAAGGTTGTGCGTGTTGTGACTTCACAAATGCTTTGCTGCAGACCTCGGTTGTAACGAGTGGTTATTTCAGTCAAAGTTGCTCTTCTATCAGCTTGAATCAGTCGGCTCATTCTCCTCTGACCTCTAGCATCAACAAGGCATTTTCGCCACATGCTGGATGTTTTTCCCTTTTCACAGCATTCTTTGTAAACCCTAGAAATGGTTGTGCGTGAAAATCCCAGTAACTGAGCAGATTGTGAAATACTCAGACCGGCCCGTCTGGCACCAACAACCATGCCACGCTCAAAATCGCTTAAATCACCTTTCTTTCCCATTCTGACATTCAGTTTGGAGTTCAGGAGATTGTCTTGACCAGGACCACACCCCTAAATGCACTGAAGCAACTGCCATGTGATTGGTTGATTAGATAATTGCATTAATCAGAAACTGAACAGGTGTTCCTAATAATCCTTTAGGTGAGTGTATATTAAACTTTGATTTGAATTCATTTTGTAATGAACAGATATTTGAAAGTATTATGGTCGTTTAGTGTGCAGTGTCATAAATCATAAATTGCTGTTTAAAGTCAAAATACATGTAAATTTCAACCATGCCTAATAAGCTGCTTGATTCTGTCATTTCTCTCTTTTAAAAAATTGATTTATTTTTATTGCAGAACGCAGTAATAGTAGCTTTGTCTTCGAAGTCGTGGGACGTGGAGACGGCAACAGAACTTTTGCTCAGCAACTGAGACTTCACACATCATCTTTAAGCCACAATTTCACAATCCACCTTTCTTCCCCCATCTAAGCATGTATTGAGATCAGCTCCGTGTAAACAGAAAGACTGGCCTGGTCCGATCCAGGTGTTAAAAATCTGCTCCAACAATCGAGTGCGCGCACATCATGGGGGATCACCAGTAAGAGACGACCTAGAATCCCACAGCTAATGCAAATCATGCAAATTCCTCACTAGCTCGAGCCAAATTACACGATGAAGCAAGAAAGCGCCTCGTCACAAACTGATTTCGACCCTGCTGCCGTACAACWGTGCAGTTGTTGCTGTTTAAACGGTCTTTTTAAAAGCCATACAATGGCATCTTCCACTTTTCTCTCATGCCTGTGGTCCATTTTCTGAAAAGAACCAAAATGAAGGGAAGCCTGTATGACTGACTGCCACTTTAGATGCTCCAAAAGGAAAGAAAAAAAGAGCTGCTTGCATGGGTGAAAGAAAGATTGTGTGTATACATAGGTATATTAAAAGGTGTGTGAGAACATTCAGGATAAAAGAACAGGGGAGGGAGTGATAGTTTTTCTAAGTGTACATTGCAGGGGGAAAAAACAACTTCTGCCAATTTGCTAAGAAGGAAAAAGCTGATTAGGATCGAGCATCCATCACTGTTTGCATAAAACTTAAACATTTACACACAAACCTAGTAATTGGCCAAATGATATGGTGTAATATAGAATGTTTGATTTCTGATTTTTGGAGTATGGTTGAATATTTCTTCCAGTCCTGGAACGAAGGGGAATAAAATAATTTTTAATTTGTTGAGCCTTATGTGAGTGTAACTCTTCATTTTCACCTTTGGGTGATGTTATATTCATGCTGCCTTTTCAGATTTTCCCCTTTATTGTTGACTGCTTGAAATCCTCTTGCAGAAATTTTCTTTATGAAATTGTATATTTTTGCACCACAAAATTTGTAGCAGCAGTCGTCATTTCATCAGTAATGCAAAAGCAAACTAATAAACCTTGAGTAAGAGACTTCTCTGACTGGAAATCATTCATGTTGCTGAATGATTCCAAAGCCAAATTTGTCTAATTTCAGTTAATATTATTGACAGATAACTTTTCTGAAGGCTGGATCAATTAAGTATCCAATACTTGCATTTCTCTCATAATCAGACACAGACTGTTCCAGGGAATAAACATCACTCAGATTTAAAATAGCAGCAGGCTTAGAAATACAGTCAGTGTGTATTATTACTATTGACTCGTTTCCCCCCCCCCCAAAGATAATGACAGATTTGCCCAAATTGTTTTGCCTTTTAATATCCAAGGGGAAAAAAACCTGAGCTAAATATGGAATTGTGCTGGAGCAGAATGTCGAACACTCGATCTTTGAATCCTTAAAATAGCAGGATTAAATTTCACACATCTTCCTATGCTGAAGAAAAACACCATGAAACTGAACCATTCTCACTATTGAGTGTGTGCAATCACTCACACACACACACCCTTTCACTTGTACATAATGCCAAGTCTCTTACTTTAATTATTGGTCATCCTCTTAGTGCACCATTGATGGCTGGGTTTCTGTTTTGTATGAAAATCAAACAAAAACAAACAAAAAAAAAGTCTGTCTTCCTGTAGTAATGACTGCGTTCAATATTGCACGAAGAAACAGCTATAAAAGGGGCGGGAGGGGAGAGGGGCGATTTGTTCTCTGTTAGGAAGTGGGGAAAAAAAGTCAAAATTTAAGCAATCTGTACAAGCATGGTTATTTATTGTGAAACTATCATTTCTTTGAATAAAAAATGCTTGAAAAACGAAAAGGTGTGTGTATTTCATTGTTTTGTTTCTTTTAACAGACAAACTAAGGATAAAACAGACCCATCCTAAAAGAATGAAACAGCTTTAAAAAAAATTGAAGAAAAAAAAAAAAACATTCAAACCATTACTTTTCTTTTTTTTTTTTGAATGCAGAACAATGGCTCCTGCATTGGAACATTTCTCAGTCCAAAATTGTCTGTATAAAAATTCTACAGCATCACTCGGCCTCTGAACTGAGAGGAAGGAGTACGAGAAGCCCAATTCTTGCATTTTTAAGCTTTGTACAAAACAGGATTTAAAAAAAAMAAAGGCAAATATTTTCTCTGCCGTGTTTGATTAAATCAAGGAATTTAACTGCAAGTTCTGAACTTGCGTACAATGCAGTTGAAGAAATGTGAATAACTAGCCTAACTGCTTTGAACCTAAAACCACATACACAAGTAGAGAAATGCCACATCTGCAACAATAGAGCAGGATTTCATAGATTTAACTTCATATACAGTTTTGGGATTTAAAAAAAAAAAAAAAAAACTGCAAAGGGATGTCTGATCTCGGACCAGGCTGGATTCTTTCCTGGTRTGAATATGAGGGATACCGTTCTTAAAAACAAACAAAATAATTACAGTAACCATTACATGTTTCCTGTCCCTGAACGCATTCTCTGTTTTGCACAGAAAGAAAGTCTGTTAATGTGACAAAAAGGCAGGACAGACTGGAACAATCCAGCAGAGCAGGAGAGAATGCACAGGAACCAACAAATCTTTCCAGGCATTTAATAAGCAATGGTAGATTAAAACTATCTTTTACTTTCAAATACTCATTTTTAAAAATGGCTCCAGACAGTGTTATAGAAATCAAACATCATAAGAGAGAGAGAGAGAGAGAGGGGGGAACAGTGTCGTGTCTGTGTATCGTAACGCTCAACAGAATCGAAACATCTCGATCCTCGCTTGTTTATGTGGACTGCGGAACAGTTCAGATGGTGTGTCGATGTGGGTGCACTCACACACACACTTCTGTTTTCAAGTAGATGTGTGGAGAATCGTGTGTGTGCAGTTCACGTCAGAAGCGAAAGAGCGTTTGAGTGTGTAACGGGGCATGTGTAGGGCAGTTAGGCTGTACAGCCGGACTTTTGTAGGCCGTCGCTTTACCTACGAGAGAGAGAGAGAGAGAGAGAGAGAGAGAGAGAGAGATGTACATGAGCGTTTTCACACATACAACACATTTCGTTCATGCTAGTGCATCAGTTGTAATGCTATATAATGTAATGACTTTTCTGACACTCATAATTAAGCTACACTGGCTGATCCTCTGTTTATCATCTTGTCTGAAACTCACTGCCAGCTGCTCCTGTCCTGCTCCATCGACAGTCTCTCGTCCTCCTCCTCCTGTCTTTCTCGGGTGATCCGAGCTGGTGGGTTTGCCCTGATCCTCAACTAACTGACTGAGAGACAGGAAGCAGTCTGGGCTTGATAACGGATCTCTCTCCGTTTCTCCTTCACTTCCATATGCTAGCTGATGTTGGGCTTTATGGCTGGACAGACTTTCATCAGGTTTACCTAGCCTCGCCGCTTTTGGGAAAAGGCGCCTGCAGCCACGGTCACATAATTACAGTCATGTTCACTTTCAATGGCAAGAATCAGAAGCAGTAAACCTAAACAATAAGTAAAACCTGTCACTGCACTGGGAACGTAAACAAAAACAAAAATGTATTTACCTTTGTAGGTCAATCTGCCTCTGTTGTCCTGCCCGCTTGGAATCTGTTTCTTTCTGTTGTTTTGGTATCTTGCCACTGATTGGTTCAGCTGAGCCCGTCGAGGTGGAATCCTGCGAAGGTGTTGCCCTCTTCCTGCCCCGCCCAGCTCCGCTCCCCGGTGTAGTCGTGACCTCCTTGTCTTTATTGGCTGCTGCTGCTGCTGGGTTTTTTGGGGGTCTCCCTCGGCGGGGTTTGTTTGGGGGAGGCTGTGATGCTGCGACGGGGTTCGGGGTCACGCTGTTCTCTGTCCCCTCGGTCGCCGGAGCGTTGCGCTTTCTCCCGCTCGCCTGCGCCGGTGTTGTTGCTTCCTCCTGAGACAGAGAGAGAAGAAAATGTAAAAAAGGAAACAAAGATAAATCAGCTAAACTATCCTGAAACACAAACCTGATTAAATGGGTTCAGACGACAAGGTGAGGGGAAACAGTGTTTTTAGTGGCTGTTCAGCAGAAGCAGATTCTACATTTATTAACTTTACAGAGTCAAAAGTCGTTGGATTACACGACGCAAGACACTAAACAGAAAAATCCAAGTTTTCAGGTATTTATGAAGAAAAAAAATATGGAAGTCAAACATCACTCCCTGACCGCAAACACACTGATACAGAGCTCATCAGTGTTTCTATTTTGAGTGTCTTAGGCTGTTTTCACACTGGTAACGATCTGTTCCATTCTGTTCCCGAGCACGATTTCAGCCCCTCCCCTCCCTCCGCAGGTCTGCGTTCACACTGTAATAGCGATTGGGATCCCGGACACACTTGCGTAGTTACACAACCGGAAACAGTAGGTGGCGGTAGAGAGGTAGTTGGTTTGTTTTTCGCCGGAAAAAAACTWARRAARRARRARRAAMSSCYRCTCGGGYCATGAACTGTGAGACACCTGTTAATGCTCCGTGTGGATGTTTTTATTTTTATGACAAACACAACGGCACTGTAAACAACATGCCTACTGACACATCTGTCGCGCGACTCAGAGGGTGAAATGAGCGCGCGCTGCACAGACACAGCACGAGGCACTGAGGAATGACTTTACAACTCACCGCTCACGCGCAGGCTCTCTGCTGGACCAGGCTCCACGCTGTCCGGTTCGGAAGATGAAGCTAGATGTTGTCGTGGGTCAGAGGGCTTCCGACTCGATCACACGGGATGGTTTTTATCTTTTTGTTTATCTTTTCCTCACTTCAGTATCGCAGCGCGCGCTGTGTGCTGCACAAGCTGAAGTTTGTTTAACTCTGCACGGCATTGCTGCTGTACGCGCGCGCGTCTAAATACTTACGGATACTTCCGTAAATATCGGAGTTTTTATGTGTAGTGTCCGATTATCTCCGGATATTTTCGTCTGTCTAAATTTCTAGCAAATGCTATACTTCGGCATTACTTCACAGAGATTCTTCAGCAGCCACGTTTGTTTGTGTACGGAGTCGAACTGTAATTACGTCACTTCCTCTTTTGAGCACGTTCTCAGGAAGGTGTGAATCGTTCCCGAAACCACCACGAGCGGGTAACGATTCGGAACGATTACATTCTCACAGACAAAAATCAATCGGGCCAAGTGTACTCGGAAACGGATCCGGGACCCCAGTGTGAAAACGCTCTTAAAAACAAAATTCCTCCTCCATAAGGCAGGGAAAAAATCACCAACAAAAAACAGAATATAACTATTAAGGATCCCAAAAGCAAAATCTAAAATTTTTGATGAGTCATGTTAACTGATTTCACTCACATTACTTGTTTTGAAAATATGTAAAGCAGAACAATTTTTAAAAAATATAAACGAATTATTAGTTCATTATTCATGTAAATCTGCCTGGACAGGTGAGGTTAATGAATTAATTAATAGACGCTCTGATAACACTGCAAACCACGCACTTGTTGAACTGACACCCAGTATAATTAAAGCTTTTAACGGGACACATTCCTTGTCTTTGTCCCCAAACAGTCCAAATTGACACAGATGTGCAGGACACGACCACCACACACACGACTCTGTTCTGCACAATTTCTGAATGATCTGCTCCATTTTCCTGTTGAAAATGTAAAAGTATTCTTCAACCACAGCTGGACGTTTTACAGGACTGGAAAGCCGTAGCTGAACATTGGATATTGTTTGAGCCTGAAAAGGCCTGACAACAAGGCGAGGGAGAAAAGTTTCATTTCTTCCCTCTGCCGCAGGCACATTTTTTAAAATCATTATGTCCAGTTGACTCGTTCTTTCAATTCTCTGAAACCGTCTCATACGCGTAAATACTACTTAACAGCAATTTATGTACGTGGACTTTTTGTACTATTCGCATTTGCAACCCATTCCAAAGACTCCAAAATATTGCAAATAATGTGTTTGGTGACTCGTGGATCTTTGGCGCTTTATGAATAAGCTCACCWTCTTCCCGCCGTCTGCTTTCACGATCTGTGGATTCTCTTCATTCTCTCTTGCTCCTGCCTCTGATACATTAGAACTCGCGTCCCTTAATCAGGAGGAAATATAAAGAAGGTGAGTTTTTCAAGGTAGTGGACTCGAAATGACAAAATCAGCTTAAGGTGTTGATCACTGAAATTTGTTATGCATGTCAATAAAGTTGTAAATTTAAAAACAAATAAAAACAAAACTTTGTTCCATACTTGTTCTTAGGAGTTGTAGGAGAGATGGGCTGGGAGTTGGTGCTGGCGTTGCTTCCCGTGTTGGAAACCGTGCTTTTAGTATAAGGTCTGCGTACTGTAGTTACCACTAAAGGCTTGTTCACGGCTCCTAACACTCCCGTCTGCTTTGGCTGTTGCTGTAATAAAAGGAACCAATACATGTATTAGTAAAATCAAAGAGTAATAGGAAATCAGAGACGCTCCTTTTTTAATGCTGTGTCTTATTTTATACAACAAATCATGATTTTAGTGTAAAATTTAAACACA
>QMIH01000901.1:94241-105764 GCA_003987875.1 Clarias batrachus
TCACCCTCCTCCAGCAACTCTCCCTTCACCCCACTCCAGGACCTTTCACCTAAGTGATTATATATATTACACACACAAAAACACACATTTATTCAGTAGTATGTAAATCACATTATCTGCCAAATCTGGAGCTCACCTGAATTTTTCCAGTGAGCAGGACGGTTCTGGCCTCAGCGGAGAGATAGTCCTTATCGTTGATGAAGTCCTACGGGGAGAAAGACAACAACTCTTAGTGCTTTTATCCCAATTCTCTTCCCAGAGGAAATCAGGTGAAGGCCAGGATGTGTTTTGATGCGTTTGAGACATGAAGCCAGTCACCATAGTAATAGTTTATAAAATAGTGTGCAGGTAACATTAACAGCTAACTAACTGTTCTGAGGTCACTGACTAAGAACAAGTTCTGTTCGCAAGTCTGATTTGTTCTTAAGACCTACAAAGTGAGCCTTCAAGTTTAGTCTTAGTCCCGGGATGGGACTATGTCCCTGTTAATGTCCCTGTTAATGTCCCTGTTAAGTTTATCATATTTAGTCAATCTTATCCTATTTTTGCTTAGTCACGTTTTAGCCAAATAAAGGTCTGGACAATTTTAGTCTAGTTTTAGTCAATGAAAACGTAACATTTTAGCAATAAGATTACTATCAATTAACCCTACAGTCAACACAGTTTAGCAAAAAACCATTTAAGGTTTTTCACAAAATAATTATGCTAACATTTAAAGTGTATTTTTTTCATCTGATGTTTTCAGCTAATKATATATTTTTTAACCATCTGCTTGTCCATATTTTTTAAATTACAAATCCATAAGAGCAATATGGAAAATAGTGTTTTGAAACTTTTTTAAAATCTGAATTTACACACTTGGACTGTTGTAGGGATAACTGTAGCTCCTATGGGTCACAATCATTTGGTAACCTATTAGCTTAATGTGTTAGTCAGCGATATAAAATACATCACAACATAATTGTGTTAACACGTGGTAACATAATTACCACAAAAAGTCTATTAAACTGGGTGATTTTTATGGCATGCTTTCATGTGTCTCTTCAGGTTTGTGGTATTTTTCCCCACACCGTTATTACGCCCCTCTGACATTACTACACATCGGCTTTTTTGGGATAAAAAAAAATCGTCTCCCCTGCTCGGTCTTAGTCCTCATCTCGTTTGGGGGCTGTGGAACAGATAATTTGAGTTTCTATTATTTCTTGTGGGAAAATATGATTTGGTTTACGAGTGTTTTGATATACAATCATACTTCCGGAACGAATTACGTTCCTAATCCAAGGTTTATATGTATATGTGCCCTTGTTCAGGGGTTAGGGGTTAGAGAGGGATTTGGGATTAAGCCTTGTGTTAGAAGATAGTTATTACTGTAGTTCATGTTAGCCGTTAACACAAACTGATCAAAGGAAACTTGGAATGACACAGAAGCAATTATTAAGGAGACAAATTTTAAAGTTCCTTTAAAATGCCAGTAAGTTTCTTTCTCCCCTTCCAACCCCCTTGTGGCCACGGCCAGTGCAGAAATGCTTGAGCCTTGTGTACATGACTAGTTTAATGTAACTAGTTTACTAGTATATAAATGTTATGCACCACTCACCATAAAATTAACAGCAATGTCCAAGGTAATTAAATGTGTGCGCGTGTGTGCATAATTTCTCAGTAGTTTGAAATTGCATGATTGTTAAATTATGAAGAAACCACTACCTTATCAAGTGGAGTGAAGAACTTAATGGGCAGCACAGGGTCTTTGGGTGAGTCCAAGTGACAGGAAGTACTCTTATTTGTGATGACAAACAGTGCCACGTCACAAACGATGTACAGTTTCTATTCACGGTGAGAGAAACAAAATTAAAACCAACTCAAAAGAACTTTAAGTTAAGACCCAAAACGAAATGAAATAACATGAAAAAAGTAGGTGCATATTGAACGCAGTAGAACGCTGACTCTCGCTGACCTCATTGGCTTTAGGATCATCAGGCGCTTGAGCATCTTTTGTCTGTTTGATATTTTCCACCATCTTCCTTAAAAACGAATGACTGTTGTTCTCATTCTTCGTCATCAGCACCTCCAACATGAACCACAAACACCTGGCACGAGTCAGAGACAGGAGAGTGATGAGGGTTAAAACACCACAGCAAATACACATCTCAATAATCTCTGTAGATGGAAGTGTGTAGAGAGCGCTCACTCTTTGATATCTCGGAGCTGTTCGAAGTCTTGTGGTTTTGTGAAGTCTGGATCATGTGCCAGCAAGTGGATCATGTACGGAACCACATACTCCGGCAGAAGGGACAGGAGCTTCTCTAAAAAACAAGATGGACGACATGACGCGTGTTTACTTTAAGTGGTCAGAACTAATTCTACAGGCGTGATTGGGGGGTCAATTATGCCTGAGAGTTGCACCGTGATGCGATCTCTCGTACCACATTTTGTAGGTGGTCTGGGTCTTGATGTGTACTGGGCAGCAACATAAGCTTAGGGATGCACTGAGGGCACTTTTAGTCAAACCTGGCGTCTGTGAACAGGACTTTATGGAACGTGCTGCATCTAAAGCATATAATGAGATACACATGCTACTGTTTTGCTAGTGTGTTGACCCTGAAACTGCTTTGCATGTACAGTAAACTCATCTGTCCAACTGAAGAGAGACATTGGACTGACACTGCTATTCCTGAAATGAATAGCAGGACCTAATGGGTATTAGGACCAATATGAGATAAAAAATGAAAATTAAAAAGTGGAAATTTGAGAGAGAGAGAAAAACTTTACTCTCGAAAATTTCAACTTGAAAATTTTGAGTTTTAAAAATGCTGAGCCCCTCCCTTCCTAACTCCTTTAAAAAAAATCCCATACTGACCTTAATACTTCGTCATAGTTTGTTCGATCAAGCAAAGAAACTTTGTATACACTTTGCAAGGTTGTGCAGACGTCACTTTATGCCTGGAGTGGAAGATTATCAAACTCTACTTTTACCTTGGATTTAAGAAACAAGTAAATACTTATTTTAGCTGATTTTCTAATCATAAATGTATGACTTTTTTCTCGTAATACGAGTTTTAACCCAGAAAGTTTGAATTTTAACCTAGAAAAAAAAGTCCCCCCCCCCTCCCCGCCCCAAACATTTAGACTTACAACTTGAAAATCCTGAGTTTTAAACTCTCCCTGCTCCTCCCCTTCCGACTCTTATTTTTTAAATTTATTTAAATCCCATATAAGCCCCAATACTCTGTTGTAGAAATGTCACGCAAAAGGTGTCTGGATCACATCAATAAACGGCTATAAAGGAAAACATCAATTTACCACCTCTGTCAATGTCTGAAAGATGAGCAGAAATATTTTAGAAAAAAGCAGCTTTGACAGGAGGGGGAGGAGGGGCATGCGATGAGCATCGGTTATAGTAGTGGGGTAGTCTTGTAACTCACGAGTATGAGTAAGTATGAGTAGATTAGCAACATATAGCATCAACTATGATTTCTTGAATCACTTTCTCAACTGAAGAAAACATCTTAAATATGTTGTTTTTGTATGTGGTTGTTTTAAAGTGGAAAGAAGCAGGAAACATCAATAATACATAATCTGTGTGTGTGTGTAGTACGTATTCACATCCTTACCCTGTGCCATGGGATTCTGTTTGATGTATTCCCTTCGGACACTGATGTTTTTCAGTAGGCACTGTCGAGCATGGGCACGTCGCTCTTTAACCGGGTCTTTAGCGCACAAAGCGAACACAGCCATGTACTCCAGGGGCAACAGCAGCTTCACCAGAGCCATGTGTAGCTTCTGTGCAAATATCTGACGAACCTGGTAACACTCGTCCTGTGAGAACAGAGATTTTAAAAGCATTTTAAAATATGGACATACATATCCCTCCCTAATGGTGTAAGCTTCATATAAACAGGTACTCATTACATTAATGCAATTGGCAGACGTCCCTTATCCAGAGCGACTTACATTTATATCTCATTATACATGTGAGCAGTTGAGGGCCTTGCTCAAGGGCCCAATAGAGACAATTTGGCAGTCGTGGGATTTGAACCGTAGTCGAATGGCTTAACCACTAAGCAATCCCCGACTCACAAACGAGTTCTGTGCCAGAGCATGTTCATAAGTCTGATTTGTTCTCAAGTCCGACAAAGTGTGCCGTGTACACCTTTGACACGAAAATACAATGTAAGGCATACCAAGCCACTTGGCTAAATCTGAGTGGTGCATCCGTCCCCTTTCCCCGCACTGCCTTTTGTAAGCTTTATTTATTCAATTATTTTTTTACAAATGCCTCAAGAGTCAGCTGACCTCGTTTAAATTCAACAAGGGAGGAACAAAAGGTACATGGTGTTTACAGAGTTAAACTTTTATTTTTTTTACTGTATTAGACTGTGAACTGAGGCCGACTCATTTCTCCCACACTCCTACACAATATATATTTCAAAATATTGTATACAATTGTGCATATTGATAACAGGTGCACTGCAGTGTATTTTTTTTGTATGATATATGTGAGCTACTTCCGTGATTTGTTTATAGATCTGCAGTCCATTTGTACCTGTGGAAATGTATAACTCCTTTATAAGTTTATAACAAAATTTATAATATATGTTTGTAAGTCAGGGAGTTGTGCTGTGTGTGTGGTTTATTATGTGTACAACTTACATTAATGACAAGTCCACAGAGCTGAAACTGTTCCGGTGTGATGATATCATGATAGCAGGGCTCCTGTGCAAGTTTCAAAATGGCACTGCCTGCTGCCAGTCTTAGCCGAGACATATCTGACTTACTGCACGTTGGGCGGAGGGGAATGAGAAGAAGTAAAAAAAATTAATTATAAACTACTATGTTTGTATATATATGTAACTTGTTTATACTTCCAATAAAAAAAAAAAGACCTTGTATGCAAGAGACTGAGGCACAAATTTTTGCCATAATTTGATAAAATAAATAAATAAATAATTAAAAAATAATAATAATAAAATAATTAAATAAAAATTATATAAAAAGATCAAAGCAAAGGTTATGAAATATATCTGTTATGATCAGGTGGCAAGCTTAAGCTTTTGCTGCATTCAACTGAACTTCTTTAGCTCATGTTGCACATTATCGTACATCATTATATCTTTCCTTATGTTAGCATCTGAGAATCTAAGACTAAATCATTACCAGAAAATAAGTGCATAAAATTTGTCATTCCTGTGAATAGCGATGACCCCTGAACTTTGCCTACCAGATCTTTTTCTGTTCCGTGAGGTCTCCCTCGCTGACCAGCATGGCGGAGAGCAGTCGGAGAGTCGAGTTAGCCGATTTGGACTGGTTATTCTTCATCCCCAACAACCATCGCACCAGCAGCTTAATGGCTTGAACCTGGAACAGATGGTAAAAGCTTTAGACACAAACACTACAACTACAAGGCTTTACTGGTCCAGAAACTAAAATGCTAAAAACGCACCTTTGCCAACACTTCAGGAGAAACTTCATCATCGGTTGTCCACAGTCTACCGTTCTTACTGCCCACAGACTAAAAGAAAAAAAAAGAAAAAAAGAAGCAAAGATAAAAATTAAGCACCATTTAGAAAAATGTTTAAAAAAAATTAAGCATAACCCCTTATGCACTCACTCTGTCGTTCATCAGCAGATCCTTTACGATGAAGTTGGCTACAATGGACTTCATGGGTGAGGCAAACTGATCTGGAGCCAGCATGGAGATATGACCCAGAGAAACGAGAGGAGTGATGAGCTGCTCCGGGACATCGGCGTTCAGACTCCGAGACAACGGCTACAGAGACATGCGGGGGAGGACAGGGAAAGCTAGTGATTAATAGGTCACTCACAATCCATTTCACCTCAAACAACTCTACACCTGTGCACTTGGGCAGCTTTGGAGTCGGTTAATCATGAGGCAGCAGCACGATGCATGAAGTAATTGAAACACGGGTCAAAAGCTTCGAGTGGCATCTTGTGTGGAAATCTTGGATTTTCACACAACACATGGTCTGCGAGCTTCACCTTAATGGAAGCTCATGCCCTGCATTCTACTACAATACAGGAGATTTTAAAACTAGGAAATAACACGTACGGCAGAAGGTACAACAACAGTCAGTTGTTATTTTAAGACACGGAGGTTAGCTTTCCTGGAACAGTTCTTGCAAGAACAGTATTGTCAAGTGCATTTGCAAAACCCATCAAGCACCATGATGAAACTGTCCCTCATGAAGACCTTCACAGGAAATCAAGACCAAAACTGCTATCTGCTGCAGAGGAGAAGTTCATTTAGTCTCAGTAATCAAGTAACAAACAGCACCTCAGATTAGAGCTGTTATGAAGGCTTTACAGATCACAAGTARCAGAAACGTCTCAATAATCAACTGCTCGAAGGAGATTATTGCATATTTTGGTCGCCTTCAGCATTGCTTTACAGTGTGGAAAAAAATWAAAATCAGGAAAGTGATCCAAAATTTTATAAGTCCATAACTGAGCGGGTGTACAGGAGTCACATTAAAGTGAACACTGAGCACCTCGAACTTTCAAGAGGAAAGAGGAATTCAAAGGTTTCTAGAGATAGAAGTTTTTAAATCCACCTCAAATATCTGAGCCAGCTGAACTTCTTTGTTGTGGAAGATTGCGTGGATGCAGTGCACTGCCTGTTTGGCTTGGTGTGGGGTCCCTCGCTTGGCTTTCTGGTGAAGTATGGGAATAAGAGTCCTAAAAACAGACAGGGGAGAGTTAGTATATTAAAAAAAAAAAAAAAAAAGATCAGACAACAGTAATCCTAAAAATCACATGTCGGATTAATTATATAAAACTACTTTTACTGCACAGGGTAACAAAAAAGTCTGATGCATTAAGTAATTGAGACACAGGTCAAAAGCTTCGAGTGGCACCTTGTGTGGAGATCTTGGATTTTCACACAACACATGGTCTGTGAGCTTCACGCAAAATTCTGGTTTCTGTTTAATTTGAACCTTAATGGAAGCTCATGCCCTGCATTCTACAACAATACTGGAGATTTTAAAACTAGGAAATAACACGTACGGCATAAGGTAATTATATAATAACAACAACAGTCACTTGTGTCTAGAAATGCTTAAGGGCACTCTTACGATCTGATCTGCGGCAGCTCGCTCTCAATCTTCTGGCCGGTGTTTCTGAAGATCTGAATGGCGGCCTCTGCCACCTTATCGTCCTCCATTTTGAGACACTGCAGAAGAGACTCGTACGTCTCAGCAGAGTGGAATGATGTGGGATGAGTGAAAGACAAAACCTAAGAGCAGGGCACAGATACAAATTATGGTAACATAATTTAGAGAATATTGCCGAATGCATCTTTAAATGTGTATTTTTAAAATCCGTACTTCCCAATGCTTCAACTATTTTGAAGCACAAACTCAAAGCAGCCGAGATTAATATAATAACCAGGAACAGGAAAAACACTTTCATTCATGTAATAAACACGATACAGCAAGCCTTAATAAAAGAAGCTTTAGTCAATAATAAATGTGCTAAATAAGAATGATAACTTTACCAAGTCATTATTCATTACAGTTAAGTTTGTTTACCTTGAGTAGTTCCAGTCCAGCACGAATGGCAGTGTCAGGAGTAACTCCCTCTTCATCATCATCAGCAGTGCCTTCAATCGACTTATTTAAAAGCTTCACCAGCGCACTACACGCATAAAAACAAAGACGGTTACTGCAGGAACCAGAGGCCGTTTTAGTACCTGTAGTTACAGCTTCCCACCAGTAGATGTCTCACATAATAAATAAATAAATAAATAACTAAGCCTGAACAGTTCAATTTAAAGGGTTGCATTGAAGTGTGCTAGGAGTAGGGGAAATGTCCAACTATGCATAATTACCTAATAATTGTTTGCTGAAATCGATGCAGTATACCATCTACTAATTGTCATATAAATATTAACATGAATTAAATGTCATATAAATATTAACATGAATTAAAATTTTATTAATTTAAAAAGCTAAATTTTCATATAAAATAATACTGTGTACGTTTTTTTTGTACTGTAGAGAGAACACAACAACTGCAGAGGAAAACGTGACTTGTGACTGTGAAATATTACTGTATTTAACCCTACGGTACTGATGCCAAAGAAACCGCCATTGCATGAATTACAGTGAATATAGGAGTAACATCAGTATTTTACATTCTAGCTCTGCGGGAGACACAGCAGTACAGTACTGTACTCTACTATTTAAAAAAAAAAGAAAGTCATGTATTAATATATTAAAATTTGAGAAAATCTTTGGGGGGCGTATTTAGGGTTTAAACTATAAAAATATGCATTTAAAGGCATTCTAGTGGGTTTTTCAGGTATACCTGATGGCTTCAGAGTCGATGTGCACTGGGGCGATTCTCTCCAGCAAAAACTTAACCATCTCCAGGAAGGGGTTTGTAGGTTGCTTGGGGTACGTCAGCTTGCGCGTTATCTCTCTCTGTAAAGAAGGAATGAAAAAACAAATGTACACAGGGAAAGAGATGTCAGTAAAATTAGCCTACCTAGAGTTTAAGTGTAATGCTGATGCATTTAAAATTAACCACAATGTGAACATTTGCACAATGGGAATTTTCATGAATCTTTTTTAGGATTAAATACTCTTGTATCAAAAATGTGTGCTCTATGAAATCTTTTAAATGTCAACAGAAGGCCATACCATTTTTAAATAAAGCAAATGTTTGTTTATTTATTTATTAAAATATAATAAACTACTAATCATGTAAAAAAAAAAGGCAAAACCTTGCATTTTGTAATGAAATCTTTTACTGAAGACTTGTGACCCTGGGTTAAATTAAAAGCAACTCCAAATAACAGATATTAGGAGTAAATAAGAAAATAAAGAATATGAAATAAGAAAAACAGAGTATAAAAAGAAAATATTCAAATAACTAATATAAAATATGAAATAAGGATATAACAATAAAAATTATACAAATATGGAAAATATAGGAAACTTAAAATAGAAAACAGCTAAAAATAAAATAGAATTAAAAAGGAAAAGCGATCTCCAGTCACGAGCAGAACAACGTACACGTGCGTAAAATGTAGACCACGTGCAAACGTGTGCCGAATGTGCAAATGTCACATGGGCCGTTTAACCAGTTTTTTGTCCTTTGTTCGAGATGGACACGTCTCTTGGAAACGGCCATTGGCTATGTACTCACCACACACTGCTCGGCCTGTTTGCAGGAGCAGGTTGGGCTGATTAGCTGCTCCAGCTGTAGGCGCAGCTTCTCATCTTCACCCAAAACCTGATTAAACTTTTTCATAAAGTCCTGAGCTTTCCCTGGGTCAGGCAGATTCTCTGAAAAAGCGAGAGAGAGAGAAAGGGGTGTTCGAGTTATCAGTGAGCTCAGGGTGTCCCTGGACAGCTGAAATGGAGCTATGTTTAGAAGTGAGCTAATGTGTACGCAGCTCTTAATGAAATCCTGTGTTCCTGTAGATCTACCTGGGAAGGTGTGATTGCAATTGTACTCCATAATCTATCTGGATATGAATTTAAGTCATTTGAAATAGTTTTCACAGCGAACGCAGTCACAGAAAAAGCTTACGCAATCACCTAAATTATTTATCATGTACAGGCCACCAGGGCGTCTCCTGAAATTCTTATGCTGTATTTTCTTAGAGCTCTCACTCGCCCACTCACCACTGCATTAAATGTACACACACGGAGGCAATACTTTGCCAGTGTTTTCTAATGGGGGTTTTAAAAAAATAAAGTCACTGAAATGATCAAAATGCCTTCCTGGAAGGTGTGCACTCAACCTGCAACAGCACACTGCTCTCACCACACACACGGTCTAAGGTTTAATATGCAAGTGTGTCAAATGTACGCAACAATGAAATTTAAATGATGACGACTTTTAGCAAAAGGAAAAGCTAAATTCTGCAGCTCAGAAGCTTACTAGCCTTTTCAGTTGAGAAATACAGAAATGACCAGATAGGAGATTTTTCTAAATATCTGATACACCTGCCAGACCGTTGTGCTTTACATCAAACGCAGGCTGCAGCTCTCCCAATGCACTAGGGACAAGACTTTATATACAAGACTTTATATATACTTTATGTATATAAAAGCTAAGCTTTAAAAAAAAAAACGTTTTATTTCACCCCATTGCAAAAATAAAATAAAATAAAAGCTGATTTGGTCCAATTTTCCATTTTATTTTTACAGAATGCATTTTATTCTTAATGAAATACTATGGTGCTTGCTCATTTCAGATATAGAATGATTTAGAATGAACAGCATATTACTTTCCATAATGTAGATAATGGCAAGGAAGGTCAGAGGACACCTTCAATTTTATTTAAACTTTTAAATTTAAACAAAATCACACACTTTTTGTGTCATGCAATGATCTGCCGTGGACGATGTAATTCTTTGTGTGATAGAAATGTGTAAAATTTACACCTCATGCAAAACAGTGTAAAATGTAGGTGTAAATAAAAATGTGCTTTCAATGTWAAAAAAAAAAAGTAAATATATTTTTGAAATATATTGTTTAATAAACATTTTTAGGGAAAAAAATGTTTAGGTGTAAATGCAAAAATAGAAACTTGTTTTAAAATAAATAAATAAATAAATAGATAAATACCGCCACCCCCTCAAAATTTTTTAAAATTTCCTTCATACATTAAAGTGTAAATAAAAATGCGCTTTCTTTCTGTAATCATTTTTTTTCCTTTGTCATGCAGTGATCTGCTGTGGAGGATGTAATAAAAGCGCCTTCCTGCCCTTGGGCCTGGTTGCCAATTTGCCTCTTGTAGAACTTCAAAAATGCCTCCTGCTACATGTTTGACATTGAAGGCAATTATTGCAGTGCCTCTTGGGAAAAATGTAATTCATACTTCATACCCTGTATACAACCAGATCAACTACTCCATGAAGAGTTATTGAAAACCTTAAAAGTTTTGTGTGTTCATGACTGTTTTACTTACTGGCAATGGTCATGAGCTTTCCAAACATGGCTGATGTGTTCGCTTCAGACTGTAGACAAAAGACCAAATAAACGCACGATTTAATACGTCACCATCAGGCATGGCAATAAAAATTCTAAGAACTCTAACGACATTTCAACAATCCATGACATATAAAGAAAGTAACGTTCATACCGTGGGCAGCTTATGCAGGTCCAGAAGTTCCCTCACGAGCCCTCTCAGCATGTTCTGACACTTCCACATCTCATTCAGAGCCCTGTCATACACGCAGTCAGGACTTTATGTTAAATACTTTCAACAAACTTACAACAAACTGTTTTGCCAGAACAAAACCAGGAAGAATTAGACGAGTGTCTAGTTTCTCACTCACTTGACAGCATTGGTGTCGAGACAGGCATAAAGATAATATAAACATTTCATCTTCTCCTCAGTTTCCAAACTGTGAGGAACCATAAACTGTGCGAAGATCTTTTCCACCAGCAACCTTAACACACACAGACACACACATCAAACATTAATGAGACAGTTGATTGATTATGTAGACTGGTACAGTAAATGTGTGTGTGTGTGTGTATGTGTAT
>QMIH01000901.1:105777-150034 GCA_003987875.1 Clarias batrachus
TATATAATTGACTTTTAATGTATTAAACACAAACAAAATCCTTGAATAATGACTCTGGTGAAATTTTAACATAGTTGATTCTTTACTGAACATGTTTGTGTGCCTGCATCTGCAACTTACTTGTCATCAATGCTGTTCTGGTAATATATATGCAGCAGCTTGTCTTTGATCCAGCTTATTTTCTGAGCTGATTCTTTGCCAGCCTCATGGTGCAGGCAGTACTTTTTATAAAGTTGGGCCAAACCCATCATCGCCTCCTTACGAACACGCCACTGCAACACACACAAACCAACTGTGAAATTGGGGCATAATATAAAACATTCCAGCTTTTAATACACCAATTTAAGTTTCTCTCTTACACATCTTTATATCTTTGCTCACAACATTATTAAGCACGGGAATACAGGAAGTCTGTGTTTTTATTAATTTCTAGTATTTTATGCTTTTAAAAGCGTTTGAAAAGGGAAACTGAGATAAAAGAATGAGAGAGACTCCGTTGTGGCGGAGGCATTGCTGTTCATACTGTACCACCACTTATTAGTGGTGAGCGTCATGTGAAACTAAACCGCTAACCCGGTACTGATTGAACTGCCTTGCAGAAACAAGTCTCACCCTCTTGTCCAACATTCTCTCTCGGACAAATCCCAGCAGCTGGTCATTCACCAGGTTCAGGTCCTTCTTCCCAGCGTTGATGATGGTTACAATGACATCGTGCCGGATTGCCTCTTCAGGGTCATGTGACCTCACCTTCAAGTATTCTGGTGATGCATACAAAACAAAACAAAAAATCAGTGGGTTCTAGAAGCAAAAAAAAAGCAACAAACCACTTAAACAAACAAAAAGTGCATGGACACAAATGGACACATACCGGTAAGATCCTTAGCCAAGTCTGGATGGTTCATGAGGCAGTGGCTGGCAAATTTCACACACTCCAGTCTCACAGGCACATGGATATCATTAAACCTTGGAAAGAAACACAACAATAACAATAAATACACCACTGACTTCAAATAAAAAGTAGAAAAAAATATAAACAAATAATAATAATAATAATTTATATATGTTCTGAACTTACCTTCCTAAAAAGCATTGCCAGAGTGGGCGGTTCTGAGTGGCCAGTTCTGAATCTTTAGCACCGAAAAGTTTAGCCAACAGCTTTACAACTGCTAATCGTTCTTCTCCATCATTGCTCTAGGATATTATAGGAGACATGGATATTTTGTGAAACAGTACAGTACATTGTTTGTGTTTGTAGCTTTTATTGTTCAAAACATTCATATTGATTCATCTATCTATATGAATTTATTACACCCAGATTTTTTCCCCTTATTTCTCAGATGATTTGTAACTTCAGTCACACAAATAGTTCAGGACTAATACCTAGAAACAGTTTAGTACCTGAACCTCCAACAACAAACTGAACTCCATATTAACTTTAAGACATTAACTGTTATACTGAACGGCCAGCCTCTTAACACACAGTATGACTGCAGATCAATCCCTGCACACAAATGAGGACGAGTTCCCTGTTGAGTCTGATTCCTCTCAAGGTTTTTTCCTACTGCCACCTCAGGGAGTTTTCCCCTCAGCACCGTCACCCTCGGCTTGCTCATCATTAAAAGCGCTATATAAATAAAATGTAATTTCTATATTTTTTCCCCACTGATGAAACAATCCCCTCAGGCTATTCCTTGAAACTTGCTCTACAGAGTGAAAACTTTAAACCATAATTCCATTTTATTAGGTTTTCTCCTCAATGACGACATTGATGCCTCCCAACATGTATCCGAGTTTGGGCGGGTAAATTCTCATCAAGAAAATAAGCACTAATTACTCCCAGCATGCACCCTCCCTGACCCGTAATCAGCCAATCACGACTCTTGATAACGGTGTGTGCGCGCGTAAGGGGAGACGGCGGCACCTGTTAATCATTTAACAGGTTTAAAGTTCACCTTCAGTATCAACATGCTGCTGTCCAGAACAGACAAAATAGGTCTCACTATGGACTCGTTTCACTATTTAAATCCAACACCCAGATGAATAGAAAAGATGTTTTAGTTAGCAATATTGTTATAGAATTGTCATGGCTAAAGATATGACGCTAATAAGTAAACTGGAGAAAGAATTCTTAAAGATTTGTGTATACTTGTATATTATACAATTCATCCTGATTAAAACAAACACTTTAAACAATAACAAACATTTATAAAGTCTGCAATATTTAGAAGGAAGTTAAAAAGAAGAAAACGGTTCTGGTCTGATCTTCATATAAACCCTCATCATTTTGATTTAACCAATCAATATAGACAAATCCATCAACCAAAGCTTTACCGTCTGCCATTAAGCCATTAACCAATTTAAACATGATTACATGTTTTATGGACTGCTTGCTGGGGATAACGTGAGCGTTAGAATCATCCCAGGCATGTACTTGTTGGCTGCTCATTGGATGTTTTGAATGTTAAATTATATTAATTGTTTTTAACTCCATGTTAGTTTAATTAACCTTTTAATCATCCTACATTTTCTGGTATTTACATCATCTGTAGTGAAAAAGCTTGATGTCTTGGGTATTTAGTGATGTATGGAAATGTAGCGTTTGATGAAAAACACTGAAAGTGTGTCTCTCTTTCTCACCTTCAACTTAAACTCAAGCTGTGGCATGACGGACACAAGCAACAGTGGGTCGATGGCAAACAGCTCCTGTATGAGGTCGAACACGTGCTCCGACAGATCACTCACAGATGACTTTCCCATCACCAGCACCTGGTTAAAGAACTGACAGATACGACAGCGCAGGGTAAACGAAACGCATCAGCAAATAAGACGGGTGCAAGAAATGAGAGAAACCACGAATGCGACGAAGCACTTACTGAGGCGATGCATGTTTCAATGGTCTGCACAGTCCTCTTTAACAACATCTTGGCCAAGTCATATGCTTGTTTATTCAGGTTCTACAACGACAAAGAGACGTCGTCAGAACCTTGTCTATACATATTTATTAGCAAATAAAAAACAAACAAAAAAACTGCAGCGTCACAAGTCACTCACTATGAGAACAAAAGCAAGCAGCACTCAAAAGAGCAACAAAACCACAGACGTGGCACTTATTTCTCATGAACGCTGTTGCAAGTACAAGTGCTAAAACTACTGTGCTGTGATGCTGGCGAATCTCTACCTTGTGTGCCAGGATGAGGTTAATGAGGATGGTGTCTAGCAGCTCTTGGGTTACTCCGTCACCTTCCATTATGATCGAGCTCATCAGGTCAAGCATGTGCATTTGCACCTTCTGATTATGGCTGTTACTGAGGGGGGGGTAAAAGAACAACAATTAGCACCATCAGGAAATCAGCACACTGAAGAATTTAAATTTATAAAATGTATCATCGTTTACCCTTCACATGTATTAAAATGTGACCTACTTGATGACGGAGAAGAGAGTTTTGAAGAGCTGAATGAAGATTTCGTTACAGTCCTCCAGCTCAAAGCATATATTATATGACTTCACCCAGGCCAGATTCTGCATTAAAACAAACAAAACACATTAAACATAAGTGACGTGTCTATTGCAGAACACGAGTAAAAATGAACTTGCGATGAAATGAGATGCATGAAAGAAATCCTCACCTCCAGTAAGTAGAAATATCTGTTGAACTGGGGACTCTTCGTGTCCTCCAGACCCTTCAGCTGACGTGTGATGAACAAAAATATTTCCTGCAGACAGACAAACTGCTCTATGAACCATAAATCACCACGCAGTATTTTCAATCTTAAGTGCCTTTTATGGTAGCAAAATATAAATACTCTCTCACTCTCTAGAACAGGTATGACAGAATACAACTTAAAAAWTTTTTTTTAGATTATTTGAAGTATTAATTTGTTTGTTTTAGATTATGATTTTACGAAGTGAAGTGCTGCGTGTCTGTGTGCACACCTTGAGTTTATCGTGAGAGGTGTATGGGGCTTCAGGGGCATAGATCCTGAAAATATCCGCAAGGCAGCAGGCCACGAGCAGCCGAACATCTTTATTGGGGTTGCGCAGGAAGAACTCTGAGGCCAGGTGTAGAGCGAGAGCCAGGTACTGCTGTTTCTCCTCCTCAGAATCCTGATCCATGTCCATATACGTCTTCACCACCAACTGAGAGAGAGAGAGAGAGAACATGATGCAGAGATGAACACACACACAAGGATGGATTTACAGCAACATAAAGCCAATGTATCAAACTGTTYATCATGTCATGTTCATAGGTTACATAATGATTGGATGTACTGGAGAACACAGGATAACAAATCAATCTCAAAACACTGAATCAGGACTGAACACACAAACACACATGTTTGCACGTGCTGGTTTTTATGTTTACATACAAAACGGACAACTTTTGCACTACGGTACTTTAAAGACGGACAATATCACCGCAGCTCATCATCCTATTTCACACTCTGTGACCCCACCGTACCCTGCACAATCCATAAAGTTTATTTATACAGTTCTTACTGTACATTTTTACCTTACACTTTATTTCATCCTATTTTATATTTTTATGCTTTCCTATAAGCATTTATTATTCATTTTCAAGGTCACAAACAGTCGTCTGAGACACACACACACACACACACACACACACACACACACACACACACACACACACACACACACACACACACACACACACCCTGTGTATTCAAGATTCCAAGAACTTTATTAATCCCAGAGGGAAATTGCTTTGTCTTGGTTACAGTTGCTTTGATTTGTTTACCGGGAAGAAATGAAAGCAGTAATAGATTAGACAAGGAAACAAGATTAGGGGAAAAAAATTAAATTCAAGAATTAAAAAATGTAAATTAAATACAGCACACAGTACGCTAAAGTAAGTTACATACTGCACTAAAACTAATTAATATACAGATATTGCACTTGGAATGGAAAAGAAATTGCACAAATGGTACTGGTAATCAGATATTGCACTTGGAACTGATATTGAGCTGTGGGAACAGTAGTGTATTAATGTAATATTGTACAGTAACTACTGACAGACCCAATCCCATAGTGTAAACGTTACAGAGACGAGTTGTATAAATTTATGGCCAGTGGGAGAGAAGATCTCCTGTGGCGCTCTGTAGAACACCTGGTCATAATCAGTCTCTGGATCCATTTACTCTCTGTATTTGTCTGTGTGTGTATACGACCATATATATTTGTCTTGAGAAATATTTGCACTTTGATGGATATATGGTATTTTAAAAAAATTAAAATTCAAATCACAGCAGTGCCAGAAAAGGGGGAAAAAAGGGAAATAAAACACATGTATTCTTCAGGCATACGCTGGTGCTACTAAACTTTCATGGTATCATAATTTCAACAAACTTTAATTGCATTCAATACCGTAGCAGTAATAAATAATAATAGCTTGATGCTACATGCTGCACAAAATAAGTTATTTTAGTGTCTTCACTGAGGTCAACATTTCTTTTACAACTTGTACAACAATTACATTCACTGCACACTTTCATTAGGAACTCCTGTACGGCCGCTCATTCTTATAAAATCCAATTCGCTAACCAGGTGGCAGCAGTGTGAGGAATTAGATCATGTAAATACAAATCAAGAGCTTTAGTCCACGTTCACATCAAACAGAATGAAATAAAAATGACTGTAGCTACTTCTTGGTATAGCTGGTGAAACACAAGCTCAAAAGATCGTTGTGGAATCCCTGAGGTTTCTAATAAAGTGGCAAATGAATAAAGCTACAAAACCCATGTAGCTTTAAGACCATGGAGTGTTGCTGTGTCTTTGTGAGACAGTGGCGGGGGAGTGTACAGTCAGAGCTGCAGAAGAAATGTCTAGAACATTCTCTCTCTCTCTCTCTCACACACACACACACACACACACACACACACACACACACACACACACACACACACACACACACACACACACACACACACACAACAAATATTTTGTTTTGATTACAGAAGCTGACATGGTAGCCGATTCACATGTGAAAACAGTTCATGTCCCCCAAACAACACCCTCACGATTTGACTCCAACACACTCGTGTCGTAAAACTCCATGGACATTCAGTACACTCTGGTGGTCAGCTGACTTAATTTTTTTTGTGCCACATGACTTTGCTGAGCGCAAACCTGAACACACATACCGATTTGAGCTTCCGAAGATCACTGATGATTAATTACCCGCCGCTAGATGGGACTTTGACGCGTCCCTCTCTCCTAATAAATAAGGCAGATTAACAGCCACACCAATGACAGCTGCTGCTGTTTTAAGCAGGAACACGAGAAAAATTTCTGAAAAGAGTCTGTGCCGTCACGTGTCAGAGCTGTTTGGGGGGCACAAAGTATGCAAGTGCAAATCATTACACAGGTGTTTCTATTATGGCTGATCAGCACACACGCACACAGAGCGCAGGGTAGTGTAGAAAATTATGCAGCTTTATAATTAATGTTCACATCAACCATCAGGATGTAAGGAAAATGTGATCTCAGTGATCATGTCATGTTTGTTAGCGCCAGGGTTCAGTATTCCTGTAACCGCTGATCTCCTGAGATTTTCATGCACAACAGTCTCTAGGGTTTAACTCTAAACGATGACGGGGGGAATTCTGTTGAAAGAAAAGCCCCTTAAAGAACGACCAGAGTGGTTCAAAACAACAACAGGACTACAGAGGAACTCGGATAAGCGCTCCGTAAGATGGTGGTGAGTGAGCAGACCATCTCAACATGCACATAAGAAGGCGAGGCTGTGGCGGACGTGAGCTGACCAAATCCAGATAACTGATGTTCTGCGTTTTAAGAATCTTAACTTCTGCTGATTCACAAAGACAAAAAGGATCAGATTTTAGTCTCAGCAGCATAAGTCCATGAACGCATCCTGTCCAGGTTTGTGGACGTAGAGTAATGGTATGGGGAAATGTCTTCCTGGCGCACACACGGGCCCGTTTAGACAAATAATCACTTAAATGCAAGAGTCTATTCGGATATCAATGGCGACTGCGTGCGTCCTTTCGTGGCTACAATTTGCAATCTTGTCAGGGCTGCTGACAGCATAATAATGTACCACACGCACACAGCAAAAGTCATTTCAATCTGGTTTAATAAACATTTCAATCAGTCAGTCACTGGATCTAAATCCAACAGAGCATCTGAAAAATCACGTAATCATCAAAATCACAAAAGAGCATTTCTAACATCTTGGAAATTCATGTCACACAGAACGAAGGCTATTTTGAAAGGCCTGTTCCAGTATTAGTGCTAGCGCTCAGTATATTTCTGGCTGATTTCCTAGACTGCTACAGCACTAATTTCCTAATGCATCAGGGAGGATATTAGACTCCACCTGAAAAGAACAAGCTGTTTAGCACAAGGCAGTAACTGAGAAGGGAGGCTTCTGGGTAACACACACACACACGAGAGCATGGTTTAATGCCTTCAAATGCTTACTTGCTAGGTTCATTTTAATATAATCGCTGTGAATGCTAACTGCATATCCGAGCACATGGACCTTCACAGTGTTGTACACGTTTTAGGAGAGATCATTATTTTTAAAAAGGAAAATGACTTTTAAAACACAAACTCAAACAATTGAGATTTTATCAGTTGTCTTGATAGCCCGCTGTTCTGTATTTGTTTATATAAAATGTGTATTGTCTGGTTTTCCCACACTATATCCTTTAAGCACATGATTTCTCTTCATCCAACACCTCAGACCTGCATCATCTCGGGTTTCAAGATTGGACATTGCGTGTCTTTAGCGATAAAACTTTCATTTGACTTGGACTTCATTCGGCTTAATTGAATTTGAATAGCCGGTTTAGGTTTTCCACCTGATTGCAGCCTTGAAASAGATTTATAAAAACTAAAAAACACTAAGCAGACTTCTATACTGCTTTCATACAGTGTGTCTAATCTCTACAGAGAATTTCAGTTAAAAGAAAGACTGCAAAATAAAAAGACCCAAACTCAGCAGACAGAAACCGTATTCTACGATGAATAACTGCTGACATGGTTACATCAATCTTTATTATAAACGACTACGGCACCTTCACTGCACTTCATACTTTAATTAGATGTAAAGTGAGCTACAGTCACCTAATTAAATACAGGTAGTCCCTGACTTATGAATGAGTTCCGCTCTAGGAGAATGTTCGTAAGTTGGATTTGTTCTCAAGTCCGACAAAGTGAGTCTTGTACGCCTTTTATACAAATATACAATGTAAAGCACATCAATCCACCTGACTAAATCTACCCCTGCCATGTAGACACAAGGTGAATTCTTAGCTTCAGTTGGTGAGATAAGCTTCAAAGCCTCGAGTTTGACAGATTTGTGGGATCAGCTTCATTGCAAAGAGAAAGATGACGTGACAACACACAGGATAAAAAATAAATCTGCACTCACTGTCCACTTCAGCAGTGACAACGGATATATCAGGAAGGKGGAAAAAAACCTGCGACTTTAATCTTTTTTTAAACCTCACTGGGAAGGGAGGCTCCTTTAAGCTGGCAGTCACAGAGGCGAGATGAGATCTGTGTATAATGAGCTCTTACTGAGAGCTTACTCTCTGAACAGTAGTAGAGTTGGGTATTGAAACCCAATACCCAACAGTGGAGACAGTATGGCTGGCACGCACCGGAACCAAATCAGAATGCAGATTTCGATGTGTGAAAAATTATTTCTGGAGTGTGAAAATGCATGTGAACGCGAGTTTTAATATACAGTCGAACCCAGCGAAGTTGCAGTTCACAGAGTTCGCGGCCTCAGCTGTTTGCGGATTTTTCTTTAGAACCTCAACTAATAAGTGTTCGTGGCAATATAAAATTTCATGCGTATTTAACGCTAAAATATTAAGATCAAAATAATTTACTCCTTTTGTAACATTAACGTAAATTTAGCAAAATTTCCATATAAAATATAATACTGTATAAAATGTTATACAACCATTTAGTAGTACTGTAGAGAGGACACGCGACTTTGGACGATGAATCAATACTGTCTTTACCCTACAGTACTTATACCAAAGAAACCATTTTGCATGAGGTACATATAGAGGGGTAACATCAGTATTTTACATTCTATCACTGCAGGAGACACAGCGGTACAGTACTGTACAGTATATGGGTCGACCTTTACATGCTTACATTTTTTTTTTAAGGGTAATGTATTAGAGGACATTAAAAGGGGTTTGTAAGAATATTTAGACCATATTATATTAAACTATAAAAATCAGCATTTTTTGGCCACATCCAAAATTTGTGCGTTTCCAAAATTCGCGAGTGCTCTGGGAACATAACCCGCGCAAATTGAGGACAAGAGGACAACTGTATATCTAAATAATGTTTGCATTAACACAAGCATCCGTGTTGTTTACTCATCCAGACTTCAAAGCACAACAAGGGAAATGAGACCATCTGCGTGAATGCTGCGTGTGCACACAGTAATTGACAGCAGCAGGTAGCGTTAGCTTGCTAAGCTAAACATGCTTAAATTAAAATGCCTAAAATGTTCTTTAAAAAAAATGCCTAAAACGTTGCCCAAAAGTGTGCTTTTGCATTTCACACCAAAGGAGTCGGACAACATTGTGACGGGTAACAAATGTCTTTCAACAAAATTAAATTCTATTTTATTTGTATAGCGCTTTTAACAACTGACACTGTCGCAAAGCAGTTTTACACAATCAAAAGAATTATGCAAGTTTGTATGAGAAGTGAACATGTATGAATCAAAATGATAAGACAAAAACCTAAAAAGGTTTGAAACACGTGAAACATTTGAGGACACACGGGATGCAGTTAAAAGGAGAGGGATGCAGCGTGTTTAACGGTTTGCCAACATCAGCTGGCAGTGTGCGGCCCCGGTCAGACCAACCCTCGCATAGTCAGGAGGAGTGTTGTGTTTTGCTGGATATGGTTAATACGGTCATATTTCTGTAATAAATTTGAAGCTGGTTTGTTTTACATTAGGTACTTATAGTTATGTATTATTTAAATATATAATTTTTTATTTAAAAAGCCTTTTCTGTGGCTCTTTGTTTTAAAGTATCGGTTTAGGCACCGGTACCGTTTTAAAAATATTGATTGGACAATGGTATCATAAAAAAAATTAAAAATGAATTTAAAAAAATCCGATATCCAACCATACGGAGCATGAGACGAAATTAACGTTATGTGCACAGCTAGCAAAGCAACCTCAACACTTTGTTCATTTACCATTACTGGTTTGAAAGGAAGCGTCTTCTATAAAGCACACACTGAAGTGATTTTCTGCCTGGGTTCAGTGGGAATTACCGAAGACGACAGAAGCAGCATGTTGAGGGGGTCGTCTCATGGCCTCAGTGGCTCTGAGGGGGATTTCCGTGTCAGCTCTGACCTCAATCTGATTGAACAGACTTACTTAACCGACATCAGGGCTCGACTTCAGTATCGCTTTATAGAGAAATCTCAGAGATGCTAACGACATGACTGTTGGTCTATTTTTTTTTTTTTTTTACACACACACACACACACACACACACACACACACACACACACACACACACACACACTATTGGAATTGAATGGTCTGGAAAATAAACATCCTGTGTGCTGAGGATACAACCTGAAGAGACGGGAGAGAGTGCAGACTGGTCCGAGCTGACAGATAGTCAAAGAGCAGTGAAACATCTCAGGATGCACACCAGAAAGCTCGAGGACAGATGAGCTATGACAGCAGAAAACCGCAATCGGCTGTCAACCAATAACTAGAGTCTGAGGCCAACCAGTACAAAAGCTGAACTGCAAAAATGTTGGAAAAAGACCAGGTTAACTTTAAACTGTTCCACCAGTAAAGACAAACTGCATAGATGTGATAATCTGGTCGTTCAGTACATTCAAGTCGTCAGCTGACTTCATATTTTTGCCACATAATGTTACTGATCCTAAAACTGATCGTTTTATAAAACGATCCTGAAAAAAAAAATCCCTCTGCAATTTTGCATCCTCAATGTCTTGAGATCACATCGGCCCGGTTTTTTTTGCAGGTTGCATAAATTCCCTATGAGGAGTCTATCATATTCCTTCGGGTGCATTTTGCGAATGACCCAAAATAACTGACTTTGTTCAGCTCAATGAGTTTTAAATGTGTACAGGATTTCGTTTGCATATGTGCAAGTGTGTATGAGCTATGCAGGAAAATCTTTTGTGAGACTCTCAAGCATTCTAATGGGAACAGATTCCAACCTGTCTGCAAATTTTCATGAGTTTTTGGGCATGATAAGACCCCAAAAATGGAGGAAAAAAATCCTTAGAAAAGCAATAGGGCCCTTCACACACTATGATGTCAGGGCTGATGTCATGGTGCTTGAGCCCTAAATATTGGTGGAAAATCTGATAAAAAACATTACACACGTGGACAAAATTGTTGGTACCCTTCGGTCAATGAAAGAAAAACTCACAATGGTCACAGAAATAACTTTAATCTGACAAAAGTAATAATAAATAAGAATTCAATAGGATTGAGGTCAGGGCTCATAGAAGGCCACTTTAGAATAGTCCAATGTTTTCCTCTTAGCCATTCTTGGGTGTTTTTAGCTGTGTGTTTTGGGTCATTGTCCTGTTACAAGACCCATGACCTGCGACTGAGACCCAGCTTTCTGACACTGGCCAGCACATTTCTCTCTAGAATCCCTTGATAGTCTTGAGATTTCATTGTACCCTGCACAGATTTAAGACACCCTGTGCCAGATGCAGCAAAGCAGCCCCAGAACATAACAGAGCCTCCTCCATGTCTCACAGTAGGGACAGTGTTCTTTTCTTCATATGCTTCATTTTTCCGTCTGTGAACATAGAGCTGATGTGCCTTGGCAAAAAGTTCCATTTTTGTCTCATCTGTCCATAGGACATTCTCCCAGAAGCTTTGTGGCTTGTCAACATGTAGTTTGGCATATTCCAGTCTGGCTTTTTTATGATTTGTTTTCAACAATGCTGTCCTCCTTGGTCGTCTCCCATGTAGTCCACTTTGGCTCAAACAACGACGGATGGTGCGATCTGACACTGATGTTCCTTGAGCATGAAGTTCACCTTGGATCTCTTTTGAAGTCTTTCTGGGCTCTTTCGTTACCATTGGGATTATCCGTCTCTTTGATTTGTCATGAATTTTCCTCCTGCGTCCACGTCCAGGGAGGTTGGCTACAGTCCCATAGATCTTAAATTTCTGAATAATATGTGCAACTGTAGTCACAGGAACATCTAGCTGCTTGGAAATGGTCTTATAGTCTTTACCTTTAACAGGCTTGTCTATAATTTCCTTTCGAATCTCCTGAGACAACTCTTTCCTTCGCTTCCTCTGGTCCATGTTGAGTGTGGTACATACCATGTCACCAACACAGTGACGACCTGGAGCCCTATATATAGGCCCACTGACTGATTACAAGATTGTAGACACCTGTGATGCTAATTAGTGGACACACCTTGAATTAACATGTCCCTTTGGTCACATTATTTTCAGTATTTTCTAGGGGTACCATCATTTTTGTCCAGGCCTGTTCCATGAGTTTATTTTTTTTAATTAATTCCGTTGAAGCATGGTTGAAAAGCAATGTCTGACTTTCATTGGTTAACATTCATAAAAAATGTTTTAATTATTACTTTTGTCAGATTAAAGTTATTTATGTGACCATTGTGAGTTTTTCTTTCATTGACCGAAGGGTACCAACAATTTTGTCCACGTGTGTAATTCAACCAACGGTGGAAATAAGGTCTTAAGGAAGTGGGGATTTAAAAAAAAAAAAAAGGTACCCAAACGTGTGTGTGTGAGAGAGAGAGAGAGCGCGCACACACTTGAGTGAGCATGTATGGCATTTGATTAGTCTCAAAACTTGCACACATTTGTGCAGGCAAATCAGAAAAGCTTACTCTAGCAGGAACACGGCCTGAGCAATAGAGACGTCAACTAAAACAATAGACAGCGTTATAAACCTCCTTCAAAAAGGAAATCTAGCTGGGAGTGTGGAAAAAAAATTGGTCATTCCCAATCACGTGCGTCTCCAGAGGCTTGTACAATGATGGGAGCATCGCTCCATGCGCTTCCCTTCTTACCCTGCCCGACACGTCCATCGCTCTGGAGTCAAACTCAGGGACTCAGACCATGTGACCTTATTCCAGTGCTCCAAAGTCAAAGTTTTTTTTTTTTGGTACAGTTTCCTCCCCCTTCTTACTTCTCATCACTATTAAACATACAGAACTGTGACTTCTACTGTCAGTTTTCCACCATGAATCTTTACTAAGCATTTAAGTGACCTACATTCATGATTTGTTTCGTACACATTTCTTTGTAGAAGTTAAAGCTTCCACACTATCCTTACAGCTTAACTTCAAATTTAACTTGATTTTTTCTGGTACTTGATGGAAGGCTTTTATTTATGTATTTATTTATTTATTTATTTTGGGGGGGGGGGCGGACAGTGTACAATAGTTAGTTCCGACTGAGTAATCTGATTGAATGAGCCTCTTTCCAGAAGTGGAGATAATGGATGGCAACAGCTCTGGGATGTTTAACCGTCACACCACAAAACCCGGGTATTCCACAATCACTAATTAACCTCATTATATAGTTAATTATTTGAATTATCACTCAGCATGTGGGTGAAAAGGTCACACACTAAGAGCAGCTACCAAAACAAACAAACAAAGCTAGCATACTAGCTTTCTATTCCACTTAACACTAGGTATTTGTGATTTAACCCCTGAACCTGGAAGTAAACAGAGCTGATACTCTAAAGTGGAACAAGTGGAAATAAAATTTAAAGAGAAACACGAGCACTCGTCCTCGTGTGATACTGCTTAATTATGGCAGCACCAGTCATTTTGTCTTAATGTTATTAACGTGGAAACAATACAGCAAAGAAATATTTAGCAGTGAAACCACGAAGCATGCTGGGAAAACAAACAAACAAAAAAACAGCTTTAACACTGTCAAATTTTCAAAAATGAACAGCTTTGAATAATTTGATTGAACAAATGATGTCCCAAGAGTGTTGATATTTAGTACAACAGCGACAACTACACTTAGTACACGCTGTCTGTCAGACTTTGTTAACATGGCAACCAGCTGTGAAGTTTTTTGGAGGGGTTGAGGGGATGGGGAGAATGTGTTGAGGGAGCAAAGAAACTAAAGAAAATTTATATGTAGAGTTTTTCTAACATCTGTGAATCATTTAAAGCCCTGCATTTCCAATTCTGCACTCAACTCCTAACTTTTGCATTTCTCAGTCATGCTCTCGAGTGAACTTTAGTCAGTATTTTACAGCCTGTAAAAGTGCAAAATTAACCATAGCAAGGTTTATTTTGTTAAGGTACGAAACACTGCATGCTTCACAAGTTTGTTAGTTTTAAGGTTGTGGTCCATTTGAGTGACAAATACCCTTGCATTGAATGTTAAGCAAATATCTCCTTAAAAACAGTGAAACCATGTGTGTAGTAACTTTATTAAACAACGTATTGCAGAATAAAATGAAAGAATAAAAATATAGTCGCAAACAACGATGAGCGGGCCCAAGCACCCTGCGCCATCGCCAGCCAGGAACACCAGAATGAAATGGGACACATGCATTTAAAATGGGACATACAAATACCATTATGGCAGAATTGTAGAAAAGGGGGGGATTTTATGGTTAGGATCTCCAAAAAGCACCATATGCTGAAAGAAAAGCATCACAACATGATGTCACAAGGCTATGCCACTCAATACAATGCCACACAAAGTTATTAACCAATTTTCGGCATAAGCTTAAGGCATCGTCACAGTCGACCCGTTTGAGATATCAAGGTTTTGCATCCTCAATGTCTTGAAATCACATAGGCGTGGTTTGATTGGCGATCGCATAAATTCCCTAGAAGTACATCAAAATCCAAAGGGTACGTTTGCAAACGACCCAAAAACATCCGACTTCCTGTTGAGTTGAACCCATGACATGCAAAGTAAATGTGTACCAGGTTTCACGTGCAAGTGTGTATGAGCTATGAAGTGAGGGCCAACGTGAATAGCAAGCAGAAAAAAAATCATTAGAAAAACAACACAAAACAAAACATCACACTATGATGACATCGGGCTGATTTCACAGTGCTTGGACCCTAAAAATTCTTTATGAGATTATGTGGATAGTTTGTTGCACCTCTGATTGAGCAGTTAATATGGAAACCATAACATGCCAAAACGAATACATTAATATTTACATATCATTCAAATCACTTGTAAAACTACAGGCCTTGCTGTGCTGCTATGCAAAATTAATACACACTTTATTATTAACCAAACTTTAAAAAGACAGTACTGCACTGTAGTATAATCAGAACTCATCTCTAGTTTATAGTGCTCCTATATAGAAGAAGCAATATCACACTCAAGCGATAGTGTTGTACTGAATATCAGCATCGCTGTGATACCTGCAGGCTCAGGCCTAACAGCTGAGCTGACAGTCTGTACAAAAGCACTCTTGCTTGTGAGATATCTATTATTTCTTTTGTCTGAGCATAAACAAAAGTGTTTGGGTATTTGCAAACCAAATTCTGACTGATACTCTAAGGACGGTGAAGGTTTCTTCAAAAGAGAATCATTAATGCTGACGAGACATGGATTCATCACTACGAGCCTGAGACTAAACGGCAGGGTATGGAAATAAACATCCTCAATCGCTATCTGTGAAAAAGTTCAAAAGTCAACCATAACCAGAAAAATTCATCAATGCTTACAGTTTCCTGGGATTGTCAAGAGCCAGTATTGGAACGTTATCAAGAAAAAAGTTTCAACAATCAGCAGCGCTCGTTACAGTGAGACGCTCAGTGAAGCGCTAAAGCCTAAACTTTGGATTAAACGCAAAAGGACAGAAATACGTCACGATCTTGAGTTACAATTCACATTCGCACACATCTGCAAAAACTTCGTCTCGAGGTGTAAAGCATCCTCTATATAGTCCTGATCTCGCGCCATCAGACTTTCACCCATTTGTTCCCTGAATGAAGCTTCACCTCTGGTGAAGAAGTGGAGACAGCAGTGCATTCATGGCTCGCAGCTCAGCCTAAAACAGTTTTTCTAAAAGAGGGAATGCGGAAGCTCGTAGACGGATGGCATTGAAAAGCGAGGTTGTGTCGACAGATGATGCATTTGTCTTTTGTGAAAGTGAATTTAAACAGCAGAGTGTGAATCGTTTTTGACTCAACCTCGTAACTTGACACAGGAGCGGTTGGAGTAACACAATTTCTAACAGATTAGACATTGAGACATGTGAGAGTGAAAAGATGATGTTTTAAACCTGAGGAGGATTGACTGGATTGATCGTCAGTTTATCAGGTGTAGGAGAGTCAGTGCACACAGCCCTGGTGTACTCCACACATTATACAGTTTTTACAACCGTAATCATCGTGCTTTTACCTTTAACCGTTTGACCACTTCATCGTTGCTGATTTTGTCCGTGATCTCCTTCACTCCGAGCGGGTAAATGATCTTGCCGTCCCCCGGCGGTTTCTGGTGTTGCGGGAACTCCATGCCGTTAACGCTAACTCTCCACACGGTCCTCTACTGGCCTCTATGGGTGGGAAAACAAAAGTTCAGCCGAGGAGCGACCCGTACTTTCGCAAAAACACGTTTTAAACGCAACAAACGCTCCCAAAATCACACATTAGTCCTATAGCGGTAAAATAAAACACCCGACAAACGCATCCACCTCAGACTCGTTCAGGGTTGCGTCAAAGAGTTCAGAAACACAGCCGGGAAGCTAACAGGCTAGCCATGAAACTAGCCGAGAGCTAGCTAGCAGGGAACCGCATTTTAACACACAGGTTTTCGTTTAGCACTACTTTCAATAGAATTTCACTCAGAAACACACTTCAGCATCTAAACGCATCCCTCGGCAATAATCAGCTAGCTAATTCATAACACAAAACATTCAAGTTGACGCTAATGTTAGCAGCGTTAGCTTTCCATAGAGACCATGGCCTAGCCGTTACCGCGCTAGGCCTCAAACTAGTAGCTTCGGCTTTCACACAACACTGACATGCCGAACAGCAAAACCGTCCACTTCTCGTCTGGAAAATTCTCTCTCCATTCATAATAAGAATAACTCAAACTCACGGCTCCAAAAAGTACCTCAACTTTATCAAGCAGAAAACGAACAAGTATGTACTTATTCTCCTTTACAACTCCAACTCGACCCGCATCCTCGCTTACTAAATGCCGATAATTAAAAAAAAAAACCGAGCCGTCCCTCAAGAGGCAAGTTAGCGACACGAACATCCCAAACTACCACCCAAAACTACCCCAACAACACGAGTCCCTGCAGAGCCGACATAAAAACCTCGTCCCGGCATTTACCTCACGGATAAGTTGCTTTTTTTAATTCATTGGTCAGTTTCGGGTTTTGGGGAGCTTTTAGTTTCACCACACAAAAAAAAGCGGCTTCTCGTTTCACACAACGCTCTTTCAAAAAAAAAAAAAGGGGAAAAAAAGAAAGTGGCGCAGCGGCGCCCCCTGTCGGGCTGAACGGAGATTTGCAAAGAGGGAGGGAGGGCGAGAACTGCACACTCAGGAGCTCTGACACACTTTCATACCACTGTGAAGAAAGGAAGAAGGAAGGAAAGAAAGAAAAACAACCTCAAAAGCACCAAAGTTGCCAGATCCGTTTAACATAACTTCAACAACACCAGTGCATAACATCACTGACTGAACCAATTAGTAAACTGCAAAACGTGTTATAACACTGTAAAATAGACACATATATTCTCTTTTCACATTTCAGAGAGTTTTAAACCAATATGTTTCCATAAAATATTAAAAATTAATTCATTGTTACCACTCGGAACTGAATGTATATCCAAATAACAGCACATCTGGTACGGGTTTATTTGCAGACGCCCTTATCTAATTAAAAAAAAAAAAAATCTCATTATACTGCTGAACCATTGGCACCCTGTCCAGCGTGTACCCTGCCTTGTGCCCTAAGTCTTCTGGGATAGGCTCCAGGCCCTCTGCAACTCTGAATACAGCATAAAGCAGTATAGAGATAAGTGAGTGAGTATGAGCAGTTCAGGGTAAAAGGCCTTGCTTGCAAATTGGAGGTACTGGTTTTTGAACCTGGGACCTTCCAACCTAGAGCAACCCTTGCCCCCGCATTGACGTTCTATACCACTTGATCCTGTATACCGGGTCACAGGGACCAGAATACTATCCCAGGAGACTTTGGGCACAAGGCGGGGTATACCCTGAACAGGGAGTCAATCCATCGAAGGGCACACACACAAAACAGGCAATTTGAGGACTCCAACTGGCCTAATCTGCATGTCTTTTGGACTGTGGGAGGAAACCCACCAAGCACAGAGAACATGCAAACTCTAGGCACAGAGAAACGAAGTGGGAATCAAACCCTAAACCCTGAAGGTACAAGGCCATAATGCTGACTGGTTATTTCATGCTATCACCTGCTTTTTAGCAGATACAGTAGATATTCCATAACAGCTTGTTTTTCCCTCTCTAAAGAGAAGCTTTACAAAGCTTTAGAGGATTTAAAAGTACAAAGTCTTCTGTCTTGATGGATGACAGTACCTTCCACACAGTAAATGTTAAATGTGTTAGATGTCTTCCAAGAGAAAGATGTTAAATGTGTCCCAATATATATATATACTGACCTTTATAATGCATTGTCCTGAATAACCAACTAATCAAACCTGCAATTACCCAGCCCCCCAATCATCCATGCACATTATTTTCTTATAACCCCACAGTCTGCCGAGTTATTCTATAGAGATTATTATTCTTTCACCATGTCCAGTATCCAAACTGCAAGTCTCTGTGTATTAGCTGTTACAATAGTAATCATTATGTATTAAAAACAAGCTAATTAATATAAACTTATTCTTACATATTACAGCCGGAACCATTATCGGACTTACGCTGTTATATAAAATTAAACTACACCATCAGACTTTGACAAGTTAACCACACTGTGGTATAATTTCCTATACCAGCAGCTCTAAAAGTGGTCCCGGATACAATGCAAATAACAGGTTTATATAAATGCACTCATTCTAATACAGTATTGTTTCCACAGTCACAAAGTGTGGACACTCCATGGTAATCTAAGGCTAATATTTACAAAAACAAAGAAAAATGTTATTTAACAAAGAACTTTATTTCTGTCTTTTGTTCTATTAACTTAGATCAATTAGATATTGTTTATAGTTGTTAACAGGAACTTACATGTTCTGTGGACATTAACAATAAACATACATTTTAAAAGAAATGTTCAGCTGTGGTATAATGGGGATGAATCCAGGGATGAGATGTTATTGGAAAATAATATGCATTGTGCTTGTAACTCTAACTCCTCAAACAATGAGCCGAGTCCAAACTGAGTCGATTCATTGGAGAGTCGAGTATTTAACTGGACGGAACGGATACAATATCCTGTACGTTTGTACTCCAGGATCTGTCAGGACACCATAAATAATAAACCATATCATGTGTTTGATTTTCTGGATTTGGGATTAGATAAATTTGATGGCCAACACCTGTCATTTCAGTTTCAGGAATCGATCAGAAGTTGAAGCGAACTCGAACACATAAAATGAACTTCGCGTCAAAATAAAACAACTGTAATATTTTAACATACTATAAGTTCGTATAATCAATACCAGAGGGTCAGGTGTAAAACAGACGGGTTAAAAACCACCTCAGTAAAGTTGCTTTGAAGATGTTCGAATGCGCGCGCCCGCGCTCCTGACTCTGATCTGTGGCGGTTATTCCCACAGCAGCCGGCGTCAGCACCTCGCCCCCTGCTTGCGCAGGTTAGGGACCGTCTGAAAATTACTGTCCAACTCAAATACGGAGTTATAGTATATGATACTTAAATAAATAAATGAAATCTTGCAGGTCATTTGGCCTATTTGGTCAAAATTATTTCTAAAAATGTGTGGCCTGAACAGGGTACAGCCTTTTTTGTTATCACTTTGTTTTATTAGAAATGTTTTTAATAGAAATGTGAATGACTCGCTCACATTCTTTTTTAGAAAACGTGTGGTCACGTGTCCTGCAAAAAGTACAATCTTTTAAATTAATCTCATGACTTTGCATAATTATACATATTTTTAAAAATAGAAATAGTAATAAGTTTATTTAACTAACTTGTAGGTCATGTGACCTGTTGGCTCAAAAAATACGAATGTAAGTCTACCAAAAGTTTTTTTCATATTTATTATTAAATTAATAAGTAACAAGTACATGTTTTATTTCAATAACTTCCAGGTCATGTGACATGTTGGCTCAAAATATTTTCTAAAATGTGTTTCCTGCAGAAACTTTTACATTAATCTTATGACTTTATAAGAATTATTTTATTTTAATAACTTGAAATATCCTCCAACACAACAGAAGAATCCGCCAGCTTGAGGCTTTGGTGCTATACTCCAGAAGTGCTGTTCCCAGTCTGACCGCTAGTCGCGCTGTAACTTTTCCTTCCCGTAAAAGGTATGGTGTTTTTGTCGCTTGGTCCAAATGCTAATGTTCGCTTCCTCTGTGCGGCTACGAACTTGTAAACAGTGGATCTCCGGGGCCGCTCTGGCACAATGCCTAAGAAAAAGAAAAACGGACACGGCGCAGGAGAGAGTGTCGGCGCTCACGAGAACCCCGGACCGAGCGGATCCGCGGCGGGAGCACGCGCTCTCTCGGGATCCGCTGGGTCTGGGTTGCGTTTGCAGGACAGGGACGCGATCGTGAGGAGCATGCACGACATGTTTTCCCACTTGGACCCTGATGTCATTTACATAGTGCTCTCCGAGGCAGATTTTAAAGGTAGGTAGAGACTTGGGTGGGTGATGTGTGTGCTAGATAAGTGAGCGAGCTCAGCTCAGCACGAGCAACTTTTCAGCACGGCAGTGTGACGCAGATGTGAGGGGGATTAAAACTGAAAGTGCCATTAGGTATGGATACAACATTAAGATGATTTAACACCCGGGTACGAGAGAGGATGTTTCAGCCTTATAGACAGGTTGCTCAGTACATACTGTCCATGCTCATGCTGCATGGGTGACCGAGTGCATCACGTGACACTTATTAATAACTAGAGTTATAGTTCAATTCAGAGGTTTTTATTAAAGGCTTGGGTAAGATTTTGGTTATATTTTCAGTATGTTTTTTTTTTTTTTTTTACAGAAATCTAACTTTCCTTTATATAGACATATTTGGTAATATTTATTATATTCAGCCTTTATTCATCACATATCCATTACTGCATAGTGAAATTCTTTATTCTGGGGTCAGTCATTATTGTAAAGTTAAAATAAGTGGAGCTGAAGTCATTCGACAGGAAACAACTGTGACATGCTTAGAGTATGACATCACAGTATGCATCACCTCACAGTCACTAATAGAGCAAAGGTACAGACTCAACATGCGAGCAGCGTCCGTGACAGAATCACCACCTCACAGTCTCTACCCCTAAGTAACTATCAGGTCACATTACAGTATAAAAAGTAAGTCAAGAGACCGCAGTCAGTAACATGTGAGCCAGGGAAGCGCATCAGCTTCTGGTCATCCAGGGGACGCTGATGGTATGATAATAATAACAAGAACTTGTATGAAGGACTGATGACTGATTATCACTTAAATCGGAGTTATGTTATATTTCATTAAATTATTATTATGCTCAATATAAAGAGAAGCAGTAATGCTATGATTGGTTTTTGAGTGTGATTTCCATGGATTCACGAAAAATATAATATGATAATGTATATTACATGTTTGCTAAATAAGTCATGGAATAGTTTGTTTTAAGCTTAGTTAAATAATTTTGTTGTATTTGTTTAAATTTTTTAAAACTAATATTTGTTAGAAATAGTGGTTTTCATTCAGTTGAGTCCACCTTGAATTATTGTTGTGTAACCTGCAACGCTGTCAGACACAAGAATTAAAAAGTGATTCCAGAGTTGATTCTCGTGTCCCCTGTAGTTGACCACGGCTTTTTTCGAGTTTGAAGCAGAAGTTTATGTGCAAATTTCCAGATAACTTGACAATTATAAGGCATAACTGGAGCAGACAGCAGTAAGGGCACCTCCCTGCTCAGTGGCCCAACTGAGGCTCGGACCGCTGACCTTGTGACCAAACTTCACCCAGCTGTATGATGGATGGAAACTACTGATGATAGATGGAAGATAGAAATAGAAGAAATATGTCTACAATACTATTATTAGTATCGTTGTTGTTATTCAGAACTAGGTGGCCATGTCTCCCTGTATCGAAAAATTTATACGAGGACTAGTTTTGTAACACACAGGAAGGCAGCACAAAGCTGAACAACACCTCTGCCGATGTACACMGTCACAGGGAGCACTGGCCTTCATAAGTTAGTGTGCCAAAAGACATGGTTGTGTGAACATCGGGAGCGGTGTACAATTATGTGCTATTTAGACCACATGTGTTCCCATGTCTGCTATTTCATCATGGACAGCAAGTTAGAACAAAGAGCGAACGCGAAATTTTGCGAGCTCCATCAAGTGCATGCTTGTCGTCCTTTTTTTTCATTTGCAGCATTGTGCATCGGGAATTCATCCCCACGGCCAAAATGTCAATAGCAAATTTTACTGCCAGGTTTTAAGGCGACTGATTGAGAATGTACGGTCAAAGGGGCCGCCGGATCTGTGATGCACAAATCTCAAGATTTATTGACAACCCCTCATATCAAGCATTTGCCTCAAAATGTTTTGCTGTGTCCCTCAAGCACAATGCAATTCAAGGATTCATTTGGGACCCGTGTCGACCCCGTTAAATCTTGCGCATCCTAGCTCTTTTGCTTTTGGTCAGATTAGAAAACGAGCCATGTCACATAGATCTCAGAAATAAGTAACTCATTCCAAACTCCTTTTAAAACTTGCTCCAAATTTTGTCCATTGAAAAAAAAAAAATTGGGATGGGGACACAGAGCGTATGTCAAACTGTTTCTCCATGGTTTTCTGAGATATCTGGCTAAAAAGCAGGCACAGTCAATGAACACAGGGGAAGATATCGGGTTCAATTTGCCCATGTGAGTCAGCCATGCAGTAAGTGCCATGCCTCTTTATGGTCAGATTTCAGGAACTACAAATTGCCTAGAAAAGTGATGCACCCATGCAACCCTATATCGTGGTTCCTCCAGGAATTGTGTCTAGTTTTTCCATTCCTCACCAGGTTGTGATGTCAGTAATAATATAAGCTCTTACGTTACTGCTAACATTTGAGTAGTTACACTTAACATTTACATTTCACATTTTAGTTACCACAAATGATTGGGTTGGATCTTACTCATTCAAATGGCAAAAAGATTGAACCACTTATAACTACTTGGACCAGTTGAATACTAGCATTGATATTTTATCTTAATACCTTGGATAATAAATCAGGATAATAAAATAATCTCGAATAACAAATAAATCATGATGTATTCAAATATGTAAATAATACACATCAAAGCTGACCGTTTCGCTTTGTGTCCTCCAGTGGAAAACGCCATGGATGCTCTTCTAGAGTTGTCCGGTGCAGCCGAGGGGAAGACCACGGCCTCTCCTTCACTTTCAGGGTTTGAAATGGCTGCTGCACTGCTGGAACCACATCATCCATCTCACACTAGATCCTCAACAGCACGTTCAGTCATATCAGCAGCGTCCAATTATGAAGGCTCACATCAGGAGCTCACTCCTGGAACAACTTGCCTAACTGAAGGGTATGATTGTCTAATTGACCAGGAACTGGAATCTTTAACAACGCTCAATCCTCTACCGTCATCTACAATGATTTCTACCTTGCCGCTACCTTCTGAGCCAGTTCCCCTTTCCTCTGGTGCTCCACGGAGCCCCCTTCTAGCTAAAGACGCTTTGATGGATCTGGATCAGATAGATGTGGAATATAACTCCAATACCAAGACTGGTGGTGCTCAAAGAAACACTTCACCAATCAATGAGCTTAGCTTTGGGGGTGTATCTTTGCCCCAGGAAAGTGGGATTGCTCTTGATTTTAGTCACTTGACACAGGATTCCAATTGTGCTGCTCCAAGACCATCAGCATTCAAGGCCTACCGCAAATCTGACCAGTTTCCAAAGCAAATGTCTGCACCAGTCCCACACTCCCAAAGTCTGCACACGCTCTGGAATGTTCAAGCTCCTGATTTCAATCCCGGCATGAATGGACCAGCTTTTATCACACCTGTCGTGCAAGGCCCTAACCCCTGGACAACAAATCCCACTTCCATGAGTCAATGGGGACATCCCAGGCCTGTTGCTCAAGCTCCTCTGAAGCCCTCGGCTACTGTTCCCAGGTCCTGGATGGTTTCTCCTCAAAGTCGACTCAAATTGGAGGGCCAGGTGCTGGTTCTGCTCAGAGGGGCTCCAGGTTCAGGCAAAAGTACACTTGCCAGGTATTTGTTATATCGTAGTGTATATAATGTTATTACTGTATAACGTTCATAACATGCATCCAAATACCATGCTTTGTATTAGTGCTGGGATAAATGACCTCAAATCAAATCATGATCAAGATTATGTTGATTTTAGGTAGTTTTCAATGAATTTCCCAGCACTAGAGTGTACCTGCGGCTCCGCCCGCGCTGCTACTCGCTACTGCCCCTCACTCTGCCCCAGTGTAACTTACTATTATGTCACATTCTGACATCAAATCTGGTGAGGAACGCCTGGCAGTGGCCTGATTGGTGTTTCATGAGTGTAAATGTCATCTCTCACTAATTTCATTAAATATAGTACTGGAACTCGAATAGGCCGGAAGGAAATGACAGAAATAGGACTTAATGAAAACGTTTAATTGAAAAGAAGATCCAGCAGTCCATTCTTTTGCCTTGTTTTGGGAAATTCAACACAGATTCTATACAGAACAGTAAAAAATTATGAAAACCAAGACCTAGGAGGAATGATGAAATGAAGTGAGCCTTAATTTCTTTCTTGCTTTCTCTATAAGGACAGTCAGTCATTTACAAGCAAAAGGATCTCACACACCCAGTGGGATATTCACAAATCCCAGCATTTGCAGTGAAATATCAATGCAACCGAAAAATCTTATGTGTTAACTTTAAGCCACTGGTTTGGTTCCTCTCTGCTTTGCTAGGATTGTATGTTGCAGTTTGTTAACAAGGGAAAATAGATATAGAAGGAAAAACTAATGAAATATTACAGTGCAAGAATGATACAGCGCTGACCTGGTGTTGGATGAAACCAAAATTTAGTTATTATTATTATTATTATTATTATTATTATCATCATCATCACCACTACTACTATTGCGGTCTTAATGGGGACCAACTGTTAAAAAAAAAACTGGCATTAAGATTGGGGTTAGTTGCATTGCAATAAAATGCCTTATTATTAATTAATGCAAGCTAGAGGTTGTAGGATAGTAACACAGAAGTGGATGAATGCGTACATGTGCGACCATAACACTTGTCGTCTTTCTTGTCCTCTACAGTGCATTGTTGCAACAAAACCCAGGCGGTGTAGTCTTAAGTACTGATGAGTACTTTACCCATGACGGAGTGTACCGTTATGAACCCGCCGTACTTGGAGAGGCCCATGCGTGGAATCATCAGAGAGGTAAACACTACGGTATTATTTCCAGAACATTACAAATCCATACAGGAATGGTTGAAAATGAAAAATTTAAGTAAGTGAACCTAGCTAAAAACTGTATACTTAATAGATTCATCAAAGAAAAATATCTAAATGTGCAAGAAACAAGAACGGAGGATTAAACATAATAAGTTAACAGTTATTAATTAACAGCTAAAGCCAATGAATAAACCTTTTTAAAATGAGGGTGTCTGACTTTTAGCAATGGTTGAAGACCCAATATTTAGAGTGTCCAGGAAATGTGTCATGTGACATATACGTAAATGATCATAGTGTAAGGAAGGAAATACTACAAAATAGGTCACTGGGTCTAAATAGAAGGTAGGTTAGACAGACGTTCTTGGATTATAGGATTCCTAAATGTGTGTGTCAAAAAACAACAACAAAAAAAAAGGGGAACAGTGACCTTGAACCTCCAGGATCAATGCATGGAGTTTGTATGTTCTCCATGTGTTTTGGTGGCTTTCTTCTGGTTTCCTCCAACACTCCAAAGACATGCAGATTAGGCTAATTGGCGTTTCCAAATTGCCTGTAGCGTTTGAGTGAGTGTGTGCGTATAGGATACGTGGATATGTGGTATATCACAAAGGAGATGATTACACAATGAGGTCATCAGGACTCTTACATGATGACGTGCAGCCGTTTGGAGCAACAGTTAACTGCTTGCGAGGCACTGTAAAAGAAAAGCTTGGCAGTAATTGCTGTGAAACCCTTGCTCTTATATCACCAAGTAACACCGGCTCGACTATGAACATTGTTTAATGGGAAACCAAAAGAACAGAGCAGCTAACTTCTGGAGCATCAAAGAGAACTATTTGACTGTGTGCCTGAATCATGCCTGAATCGTCCTCTGTAGTGCATCCCAAATAATCTGTAAAGGATCATTTACAGCCAGTTGTTGGACAGTGAAGTCGTGCAGACTGAAGGTATTTTGAGGATTATCTCGCTGGAGGATGTAAGGATAAGGCAGAAGAAGACCAAGCCAAATAAAAAATAAAAGCCATAAAGCTGTCCCTGTTTGAGGAGATGGAGCTCAGTAAGGAGGAGCAAAGACAGGAACAAGAGGAGGAGAGAAGGCACTGGAGCTGAAACTAAGTTTCTGGGTTGTTTGGGCCTGCACGCATCTCCTCAGCTCATGGAATTAGTTCATACTGTCTGTGCTTTCAGGTAGAATTATCCATATCGCCTCCGAGTGGCGCAGTGGTTAAAGCGCTCGCCCTATCATCCGGAGATCGCCAGTTCGAACCCCGGGTGGTGCTGTAACCTCTCGCAGCCGGAGGTCTAGAGAGAGCTGATTGGCCGAGCTCTCTCRGAGGGGAGGGATGAGAGGTACTTAGCGCTCCCACATTAATCACGGCTCTACAGCCATTCAGGGGCGTCTGTGAGCTCGCGAAAGGCGAAGGCTAGCGCTGTCCTCCGAGTGTGTTACGCCGCCCCCAACGAGCGAGCAGTTCGAAAAAGATGCGGTCAGCTGGCGTCACGTGGTTCGGAGGAAACACGTGATAGTCTTCGGCCCTCCCGGCTGAGTGGTAGTAGTGGACTTAATGTGGGAGCCCCCTAGTGACGGGGAGGAATTRGACACGACTAAATTAGGGAGAAAATCGGGGAAAAATCCCCCCCCAAAAAAAAGAATTATCCATATCAAACGTGTATGTAATTTAAACAGTAGTGTTTGCACAAAAAGTATTTAAGGCCAATTCTTTTGATTTTGTTAAACATCGAAGCCTTGAGAGCTAAAGATTACCATGAGATAATGCAATCAATTTTCACCTTTCATTATACCAACTTAGATCACCCAGAGCAAAAGTATGGGAACAGAATAAAGACAATAAAGGTCATGTTTCTTTGTTTGCAATAACCTCATCAAAATAGCAACATCACAAAACTATTGCTTTTTTTACAGGAGTTTCCATACATCCATTTTCAGGTCCTTTTAGGGGATTTCATCCTTCATTGTTTCTTCCTTGGGCCTTCAAATTTTAAAGTCCCTTTTCTGTGTCGCCATTGTGGCTTTGGTTATTGTCTTCACATAATGTTTCTATAGTCTTCTGAATTCATTCTGCTCCTACGTACCATCACGTGTTGGAGTATATCAAATGCAAAAACATATCCTTTCCATATCCATACTTGGATGGGACTATAATGTACTACATATAATTATATGTTTTCGTTTACTAGTACATTTCTACTTGTACATTAAAAATACACTTGTCAGAAATTTTCAAACCTTAATTTTCACTCTAATTTTCAGCAAAGGAAGCCTTTGAGAAAAATCTTACTCCTATAATTATAGACAACACCAATCTGCAGTCCTGGGAGATGAGGCCCTATGTTGCATTGGTAAGCTATTAGCAWTAACATGGGTTACTTTTACTTTACATAGTTTACAAAGTAATATACAAAATGATTTGAGCTGCAGGATGTGCCCTAATATGGGAGCATACCTGTATAATTACTATGATGCTGCTCATACTGTTGATTTATATGTAATATGCAGAACCTGCTTACAGTCATGTCCAAAAGCTTTTTATTACTATGTGTTTTTGTGTAACAGCATAATCACAATTRTCTGACCATAGCGGGTTTTAGTATTAGTCAACCTCCGACAAACAACATGTAACATTTTTTCACAGTGCCACTATTTATTTCACAAAAATAAAGCTAAAAAGAGAATATAGCTGCAAGCAACAATGAGCGGGACCCAAGCACCCTGCGCCATCTCCACAAGAAAGGCACTGGGCACACCGGGACGTACCGATGCCATTATGACATAATTTTAGATGCTGGAAAAAAACGCAGCGCACTATGATGTCTTTCAATATAATTTCACTCAATATAATGCCACACAGAAGGTTATTTACCACATTTCGGCATAAGTTTAAGGCATTGTCATGGTTGACCCATTTGAGAAATCAAAAATCCTTCTGCAATTTTGCATCCTCAAATGTCTTTAGATCACATTGGCCCGGTTTCGTATAAATCCCCTAGGAGGAGTATATCAAAATCCATTGGGTCCGTTTTGTGAATGACCCAAAATAACCGAGTTGAAGGCATGACATGCAGTGCGAAAGTTGATCAGCTCAATGAGACAAAAAATTAGACATCAATCTGGAATGGGTTATAAAAGATTTCCAAACAGTTTGGAGTTCAGTGTTCTACAGTGGGAAAGATTATTCAAAAGTTGAAAGCAATCAAGGCCGTTGCCAAACGCTTCAGGAGGGGACGTCGTCAGCAAATATACTTAACGGTCGGACCATGCAATGCTCAGAGAAAAAAAAAAAAAACCCAAGAGCTACATCTCAAACCCTACAACCTCACTGAGCATGTTAAATGTTAAAGTCCATGGCGGCACAATTCGAAGAAGACTGAACAGTTATGGTTTGTTAGGGTTGCAAGAGGTTCGCAAAACTGCATCTGAACAAATGTTCTATAGGTAGATGAGACCAAAGTGGAGTTTGGCCTTAATGCCCAGTGGCAAAAACCAAACAGCATTTCAGCATCCCATACCCACTGTCAAGCACAGCAATGGARGGGTGATGATTTGGTCTCGTTTTGCAGCCACAGGACCTGGTCACCTTGAGTCGACCATGAACTCCTGCTCATAATTGGGTCATGCAACAGGACAGTGCTCCAAAGCACACCAGTAAATCTACATCAGAATGACTGAAAAATAAAAGAATCAAGGTTGTGAGGCGGGACCATAGAAGAGCTGTGCATAAGCGAATGCCCAAAAATGTCAATTAAATGAAGCAATGTTGTAAAGAAGAATGGGCCAAAGGTCCACCACAATGATGAGAGACTGATGAAGTCATACAGGAAGTGATTTTACTATGTTACTGCTGGTAAAAGAGGATCTACTATCTTGATGCTGTCCAGCACTTGTGAAACTTAGTTTATAAAGCCTTACAGAGCTCGGATAATACTATTTGGAGGCTTCGTTGAGGAATGACATTATGAGTGGTATACACCATAATATAAAAATATCTAAATAATAAATTTCTTTTTTTTTTTTTTCTGTTGCCTTACCTTTATGCAGTAAATAATTTTGTGTGTACTTGTTCATAATGTTAATTTGATGATGGTTATAAAGATTACAGAGCCATAGGATTCCTGATGCAAGCGCTGTTTGTTTACTGGGTTTTTTCTTTTCTTCAGGCACAGAAGCACAAATACAGAGTGCTGTTCCGAGAGCCCAACACCTGGTGGAAAACCAAACCTAGAGAGTTGGAGAAGTATGGCACATAACCGTACATCATAAACCGTAAAAAATACACAGTCACCAGGCAAAAACCTGAATRAAACAGGGACAACGTCACAGACAAGGTCTTAGCTAAATCAGTGCATATGCGTCCACTTAATTTAGGAACAACGGGACATTCATGCAGATATCTGATCAATGCAAAAAGCATGCACGTACAGGCCAGGAGTTGAGTTGAGTAGAGTTTTGCAGGAAATGCTGATGATCTGAGATTTTCACACATAACGCTTTCTAGAGTTTATATAGAATGATTCGGAAAAAAACAAAAAACAAAGAGCAACATTTCTGTGGCTGGAACTATAAAAAGGTCAGAGGGAAGTTTGACAGCCTGGTTTCCAGGAAGGATGTAGTAACTTGTGTCATCTCTCCTACAATCGTTGTGAGCAGAAAATCATCTGTAAGAATCATCTGTACTGTGAGCAATCAAAAACATGAAGTAAATGGGGGTATAGCAGCAGAAAACAACATTCTGTTTGACTCCAGGTTATCCTGAACACAGACTCAACTAAACTGGACAGTTAAAGACAAAAAAATATCAACCGGTCTTCCAGGGTTGTTGAGTGTGTGTCTTCAGTTGTTCCTTTTTGGTGATTGTGCCAAAATAATTCATGTTTAGGGGCTGGGATACTAGCTAGCTAAAGTTCTGCCCCAAAGTTTAACCAGTTGTGAAAAGAAAAAAAATGTCTTCTGTGGATGCAGATTTGTGTCTCTTTATTTAATCCCAGACAGACTTAATGATGGTTAAGCCCCTACAGAGCCCTGATCTAAACATCACTTCCAGGACTCATTGTTCTGCTGTATACTAAAGATACTGTAGTTCTTGATGACAGTTGCTGTATGTTTGGGGTCGTTGTCCTCCTGCAGAATACATTTCTGACCAATCAATTCAATTCAATTCAATTTTATTTGTATAGTGCTTTTAATAACTGTCATCGTCGCAAAGCAGCTTTACACAATCAAATGAGAATCAGAATTATTTAAGTTTGTATGAAATGTGAATGTGTATGAATCAAAATGGTGAGATCGTCCCTGATGAACAAACCGAGGGCGACAGTGGCAAGGAAAAACTCTCTGAGATGGCAGTAGGAGGAAACCTTGAGAGGAACCGGACTCAACAGGGAACCCATCCTCATCTGGGTGAAACAGAAACAGGAATTGATCTGCATTCATAGTGCATGTTGGGTGGCAGGCAGTTCAGTAGAACAGTTGATGTTAATATGGAGTCCAGGTAGTTATTGGAGGCTCAGTTAGACTTGTAGGAAAAACAGAGGTCACCATCAGTCGAGGCCAGAACCATCTTCCTAGTAGAGTGAAACCGTCCCCAGACATTGGACGCATTCCAAGGAGACACACGGGACACCAGGATGAGACAGGTAATCAGACGCCTTCCTGATGGTATTACATGACGGATAAATATCAGCCTGTATTTCTCTACATTGAGGACCGACCAAAACTCCATATGCAGAAGTACAGCACCAAATCTAGGATCTAGGATTTACCACCATGCTTCACTGTTGCCTGCAGACACTCATTATTGCACCGCTCTCCAGTCCTTCGGCAAACTTCCTGCCTCCCCAGTCCCTATCTTTTCATGCACAGTTGAGTCGCTTAGCCTCGTTTCCATGTTGGAAGTATGGCTTTGGGCCGCAATTTTTTCATGAAGTTAACCCTCTAGCCAGACTTCTCCAGGAAGGGTGTTGGATGGGTGCACCTGTGTCCAACTGGTCTCTGCAAGTTCTTTGCTGATTGCACTGTTGGACGTCTTCCAGTGTCGAAGGGAAATAAGCATGATGTGTCTTTCATCTGCTACATTAGGTTTCCTTGGCCAGCCACTGGGTCTACAGTCCTCAGCATTGCCCCGTTCTTTGTGCTTGTACACAATGGCTTGAACAGCACATTTTGTAACCTCAGTCTGCCTGGGAGAGACCTCGCTAATAGTTACTTACCTTGTATCTTGTTGCTCCGCTCAGCCATGGTGTATAACCTGTGACTTGAAACCGTCTTCACAACTTCACCTCAGTAACAGAGTTTGGTTTTCCCTCTCCTGGCTTTAGGCCTCTTACACAGCTGTTTCTGTTTCTGATCCCAAATCCCTGACTTTGTCCAAGTGTACGACTTGATATGCTGGTTTGAAGCCAAATGGTAGTAATGCCAAATATTGATTTGATTTATATATTTTTTCTGTTTAACTCCCTTTGAATTTTGTAAATTAATTACAAAAAAAAAAAAACAATAGAATATATATATTTGAAAGCATTCTTACTTTATCAATTTTTTTCACACCTGGCTAAACCTTTTGCTCAGTACTGTTAAATAATAAAGACATAATATAGTAGGGAATCAATGTAATGAAATGATTGTGGAATTCTGTCTGAAACAGTTGTTCTCTTTCTACAGACGTACTAAACACGGAGTAACGAAGGAAAAGATTCGACGCATGCTGGAGAACCAAGATCGTCATGTATCTGTCCAGGGAATAATGGCTTCTCAGCCCAAATCCACAGCCATCTATGGGGTGGACGTGTGCCACACACACCCAACAGAGTGAGCTTGTCTACCATTATCAGTCACAAGCAATTAATTATCTAGCAAAATACTTAGACTGCGATGGATTTGCACCCTGTCCAGGGTGTGCCCCGCCTTGTGCCCCAAGTCTCCTGGGATAGACTAGCAAAGCGTCATTTCTGCATGATGCCATCACAATTTAGCTTCTGTCAAAGAGGGCTAGGCTAGACAACTAGGTTAGAGCAACTCCAAAACTGCAGCTCTTGTGCAATGTTCCTGGTCTGCAGTGGTCAGGACATACCATAAGTGGCCCAAGAAAGGAAAACTGGTGAACCGGCGATAAGGTCATGGGGTGACCAAGGTTCACTGATGCACATGGGGAGTGAAGGCTGGCCTTGTGTAGTTCAATCTAATAGAAGAGCTACTGTAGATCAGTTAATGTTGATTATGATAGAAAGATGTTAGTTCGTGTAGGTCATTACTGTTTATGAAGGCCTGTTTACATAGTTGGCAAGTGCACAGATGCACAGTGCTTGTCTACAGCTCTATGTCTAGTAGGGTTTATTGGATTAAGTGTTTTGGAATCTCATGATGTAAATGACTGGGAGATCATCAAGAACACTATTATGGCTAAGAGTTTTTAATTTTTATTTACACACATTGTGCGTCATTCTTTGCTGCAATGTTTGTTGCTGATGTCTGCTTTCAGCAGTTATCTGCTTATTTTGGAGTTTTATTGTTAATATTTTAATAAGTTACTTGTCTTGCAGGAATATGCTGTAGAGCCTCTTCTTTTTATCTCCACAGAGCACAGATTGCCATCTTCCGTGTTTTGATTGTCAGCAACTTAGAAAATCTGATCATTAGGTTAACCTCAAATTCACGTGATACAAGATATTGGTATTGTAGCGTTGTACAATAGCAAGTATTATATGCGTACGTGTCTACTATCTATATCTACTCGGGTGTTGTCGTGCATTGTGTACAATAACTGGCATAAAGTACATATGCGCCGCTTTTAATCTCTATCTTGATTAGTTATTTTTTTGATAATTTTCTCTTGCAGGCAGCCTTCAGTAAGTCGTCCTGACTTGGTGGGTGACTCTGGGATTGGTAAACCTGGTAGCTATCTCTCCTCTTCCCTGCCGGATGTTTCATCAGTTGATTATAAATTTAGTTGTACTTCAGCAAACGTGGGTGTAGCAGAAAGCACGTTTGGATCCCATGGTTCCAAGGAATGTCTGTCCGCCAAAGAAAATGTTACAGGCCTGATTGAAGCTCCAGATGCTGAGCTGTTAGATGGCGCAGACTTGGACTGGGAACTGGATGCCTGTATGGCAGTTTCTGGACAGAATGACGGCAACATAAATAAAGATGTTGGCCTGTTTGAAGCAAGGGACTTGGAACAGCCAGTGATGTTTGCAGAGTCGATTGGTCAGCGGGTAAAGAGAACAAGGGAGCAGAACAGAACTCCAGATGTGGATGCTAGCGCTCCAGACTGTGACTTTGATGATTCTGTAAAGAAAGCAAGTCAGAATGATCCTGTGGGTGATTATACTGGGGATGATGTTAGTCTGAATACAGAACAACTCGAATTTGTGGGTGATTGGCCCTCTGAAAGCCTTGAACAGCGTCGGCAACGCAGTCGAAAGTCAGCATTTGAACCAGTGAAAAACCCAGATGAGGGAATGTCAAATATTGAAGAAGGTACAGCCAAGTCTGACAGTAAATGTTCAAAACTCAGTAATTCAGACACCCCAAGTAAGACAGAATTCCAGAAGCTTCTAGATCTTCTCCATGGAGACAATAGCCAAGTTAATCAAGAAACAACTCAGGACTTCCAACCCTTAAGTGGGGACGGGCATCACTCAAGTTCGGTGCAGCTAGTTCTCCCTGACTGCGTCCTTGATTTTAAGTCTGAAAGATCCAGTAATCCAGGTCAAAGTAACACTCATTCTCCAAGTTCCATCAATGACCTTGGAGCCAATCAAGAGGAGTTTTCCAATAGGGGTACAACAGTGGAATGTATAGATGTACATACTCCAGTAAATGGTGGGAAGGGTCTGGAGATTGATTCAGAGCAAAAAGATAAACCAAACCCTAAAACTTGCTTGTCAGGAAGTGAGGTGGAGAATAGTTCTGAATCCAGCCAGGAAAGAAAGAAAGTTCCTGGTCGGAGAGCAGGAAAAACCTGCAAACTAGCACTTACATTCACGCAACAAAGCCCTTCATCTTTTCCTCATGCTGGGTCTCCAGTTACCTCACGGCAGCAACCAGTGCAGAATCCTTCACCAGAACTGCTTTTTACAACACACAGTGCCTTTGCCCAAACCGAACCCCAGGACTTTGCCCTCTTATGGCGAATTGACCAGCAAAAATCTTTTGCGTCAGAGTCCGACAGCTGTACCAGGCAAATGGTTGTTATGCAGGGAAACGCATTGCGCTTTGTTCCAAAAATACATAAAGAGAGTTCCTCTGAGCAGCAGGTGATACCGTACCGTGTGCGTCATGAAAAAGGCTCACAGGTAGAGGAGAACGACTTGAGAGAATTACCCCTCGAACAGCACAATCTGGAAATACTTAGCCGCCATTTTAAACATGTTCCCAAGGAGACTCTGGAGGACTTGTATGAAAAGTGTCACCAGGATATGGAGTGGACAACCAACTTGCTGCTTGATTCGGGTGAAAATCTTTGCAGGGATGATGAGGAAAACGTTTTAGATCATCAAGCTGCGGAGGGATGTGATTTGGTACACAGTGCTCAGAAAGAATCGTATCATTGTCAGACGACGGAGGAGCTGTCAGAGCCAGAAATGAACTGCACAAGAGACACAGTATTAGAAGAAGAGCCTGTCAGTGATTGGGAAACCCTTGCTGATATGGTATCAAGTAGCACCAGCTCGACTATGAGCATTGTTGATGGCGAACCTGAGAACAGTGACGGCCAGAACATCAAACATTTAGAGCATCAACCTGAAGAACCAGATCAAAGGGAAACACTTGAGTGTGTGCCTGAACCTTCCTCTGTAATACACCTTAATGAACCGGTTGGAGAGAATAAATCTGTAAAGGACATTGTACAGCCAGAGTCGGAAAGCGAAGTCTTACAAACTGAGGTATTTGAAGATTATCTAGATGAAGGACTTAAGGATGAAGCAGGAGGTGGCTCAGCGAAAGAAGAGGATGTAAATGACATAACACTGGCACAGCTTAAAGAGGTCCTCCACAAGCAGGAGGAACAAAGAAAGGAACAAGAGAAAGAGAGAAGGGGTCAGCAGAAAAATGGGACAATGAACATTCAGACATTGGAGCTGAAACTAACCACAGAACTTGCCCTGCAGCTCACGGAGTTGTTTGGGCCAGTAGGGATCTCCTCAGGTAATTAGCTCATCTTGTCTGTCCTTTAATATGAAATTATACACATCCTATATGAGAGAATTTTAAACTTGTGTTAAATTTTAACACCTACGTCTATTCTTCTACATTTCTTTTGTTAAACACTTAAGATACTTGGCTTTAAGGTCAAAAGATAATAATGGACAAGAAACCCGGTATACATTTAGAGCTCATTGAGCTGAACTTTCACATTGAATGTCCTGGGCTCAACTCAACAGGAAGTCAGTTATCTTGAGTTGTTTGCAAAATGCCCCAAAGGATTTTTATATACTCTGCCTAGGGAATTTATTTGATCACCACCAAACCAGGCCTACGTGATCTCAAGACATTGAGGATGCAAAATTGCAGAGGGATTGAATTGAATTTCTAAAATTAGTAGTCAGCTGTGACGATGCCCTAAACTTATGCCAGAAAATGGTTGATAACTTTCTGTGGGACATCATATTGAGTGATATCATGTTCAGTGACATCATATTGGGTGGTATCACATTGAGTGGCATAATAGTGTCATGCTTTTTTTCCAGCATCCGGGGTTTATGGTGGTTTTTATAAAATTCCCCCTTTTCCAAAATTATGTCATAATAGTATGGGATTGCCCCATTTAAATGCAAAGTGCTTGGACCCATTCATCGTTGTTTGCAACTATATTTTTAACATTTCGTTTCTTATTTGTTTAGTTTTGTTTCCAAAACCTTGAATTGTGAGTAACGTGGTTTGTGAGTGTTCCGCAAGACAAGCAAAGATTTTTAACAAATTTTGACTGGAAAAACGAGTCTTGGTTTACGGAGTATCATGTATCACGCATGCGCTCTAGTTTTGACACCAAGCGTCATTGGATCACAACTGAGCCAATGATTTTTCTCTCTCTTGCGCTGCGGAATTGTGGGTAATCGTCTCCCCTGCTGGATCTTAGAGCTCGTCTCTTAGTCTCTATGTTTTATTTTAATTTTATATATTGTGTTAATTATTTTTATGTATTTATTTTTTTTGGGCTGTGGACTGAATAATATGAGGTTTCATTATTTCTTATGGGGAAATTCAATTTGGTTTAAGAGTGTTTCCGGAACAAATTATGCTCGTAATCCAAGGTTCCACTGTAAAGACATAGGAAATAAAAGTGATAAACAGTCCCTTTGAAGCACTTTGCATTCCATATTGGAGCAATCCAATACTATTATGACATCATTTTAGAAACGGGGGAATTTTATGTCACCATGCCTCTGACTACAGAATTTTGGGTAAATCCAATCCCCTGCTTACCTGCACGAAAGTCAAAAACCTATTGGCCACTTTACTCCCAATCCTGATGCACACTTCTGGTCTATACCTGAAAAAAATATAAATGGTGCATCTCCACATTTATTCAATCTTTACAATATATTTGTTTTTGGTTACACCCAATATCTTATAGAATTAAAAACACCTTACTAAGAAGATGCCTTTCCATAACTTTAGTTTGTCCCTGGCCTGTAGTTCATTTTTAACATGATGGGAAATATCAGAATGAAAGGAGACAAATGACGCATAAAATACACACAAAGCAGCATGTTTGAACAACGGTATGTTTTCTGTATGTGATTAAAGGTGAGTTCTCTCCAGAAAACTGCTCAGTGATGATGGACCTTAAGTTAGCCAAACTCCTGCATCAGAAATGGAAAGAAACTATCCAGGTAAAGAACAAATAAAGTAAGTTTTTATAAAAAATGAAATGGAGCAGACAAAAATTTACTTAAGATTTTTTTTTAGGAGAAGCACAGACAAGCCGCGCTCTCATATCATCTACTGCAAGAGAGTAAGTCTAGATATAGTCTAGTTTTTACAATTTAATATTTTTTTAATTGTAAATGTCGATCTAGGGTAAATTAAATTTGAGTGTAAATTTTATTTTATGGGAGATTTACGGACAGTTGTAATAAGCATTTCACCGCACGTTGTTGTATACACTTTGAATATGATTTTTTTTTTAGACACGTGCTTGTGTAGAGGTGTCTCCATGCCTCCCACTGTTCCCTCACTGTTCTTTGCCCTGCGCTCACCCAGGTTCCGTTCACTGGGGCGATTCACAGCCAGCCGAGACTGAGCTGTGGGACTCGGCTGCTCAGTTTCTGATCGGTGCAGATGGCTATTCATCACTCGGTTACCAATCCAGTGTCCAAGAAGGCTTTCCGTTCATGGACCACTGGAACGTGTCGCGCCCTCCAGTTTCTCTCCGAGACATCATGCTTGAAGAGCAGGTGTTACAGGAAAGTTTAGAGAAGGTCAGTCAATCGGTCACACAAACCTATATCCCTAGCATATTGTTAAAAAAAATTAGACAGCTTTTTGTTATAAAAAAATCTTGTCCGTGGTTCCTGTGTGTAGTCTAGGTTAAGTCGCTGGGATCTGGATAAGAAAGATGGAGCGGCCATAGTGAAGGAGAAACAGCTTTTTGCTCTCTTCCCCACCATTGACCGGCACTTTCTTAAGGACATCTTCAGAGACCACAAGTATGATAATTACTTAATTATTTAAGATGTTATATCAGACTTCATATCTGACTTTATTTAAAATAAAGGATTTTCTGTACGGTTGAAGCTGTAGTTTCACTTTGATTTTTCTTACCAAGCTTTAGGTGACATTTAGTCAGAACTGCATCTACAATGTTTACAGGAATTAATTTCCTTTGAACCTTATTTATCAAGCTATACAGTAAACGTAAATGTATTTTATTGGGATTTTATGTGATGGACCAACACAAAGTGGCACATAATTGTGAAGTGGAATGAAAAATGATGAATGTTTTTCAGTTTTTTTTTTACAAATAAAAATCTGAAAAGTATGGCATGCATTTGTATTTAGATACCTCAAACTAAAATCTAAAATTGCCTTCAGAATTTGATTGAATTAAATGTAATGTAATCTTAATATAAACCCTACTGTTCTATGAAGGCCATTAGAGAACATTAGTGAACAAACAGCATCATGAAGCCCAAGGAACACACCAGACGGGTCAGGGATCAAATTGTGGAGACGTTTAGGTTGTAAAATAATATCTCAAGCTTTGAACATCTCACTGATCTCTGTTCAATCCATCATCCGAAAATGGAAAGAGTCTGGCGCGAACCTACCAAGACATGGCCGTTCACCTAAACTGAAATGCTGGGCAAGGGGAGCATTAATCAGAGAAGGCGCCAATGAGGCCCATGGTAACTCTGAAGGAGGTCTTTGGTCTAAATGGAAAATACCATGTGTGGCAGGAAAACCTAACAGTGTGCACGTTGGTGGATCGTGTTGTAGGGAAACCTTTCTTCTGCAGGGATAAGAAAGCTGGTGAGAGTGGATGGGAAGATGGACTTGAGACTTGAAACTGGGGTGGAGGTCCACCTTCCAGCAGGACAACAGGACTAAACATGAAGCCAGAGTTACAGAATGGTTTAGATCAAAGTATGTTTGACTATATGTTTCATTTGTTCAAAGTACAGACATGAATCCAATTTAGAATTTTTGGCAAGACTTGAAAATTGACGTTCACAGACGCTCTTCCTCCAAGCTGGCTGAGCTTGAACTATTTTAAAGAAGAATGGACAAAAATTTCACTCTCCAGATGCGTAAAGCAAAGATGCGTATCTACAACAGGTAGATACATACTGTACCTCAAAAGACTTGCAGCTGTAATTGTAGTGAATGGTTCTACAAAGTATTGACTTGGGGGGCTGAATACAAATGCATGCCACACGTTTTAGATACAGTGGAACCTCGGATTGCGAGTAATACGGTTTGCGAATGTTCCACAAGACGAGCAAAGATTTTAAATAAATTTTGACTTGAAAAACGAGCAAGTCTTGGTTTACGGTTACGAGTATCGTTTATCACGCATGCGCTTCTTGTTTTGATACCGAGCGCCATGTGATCACAACAGAGGCAATGATTTTTCTCTCGCTTGCGCTGCGGAATTGTGGGTAATCGTCTCTCCTGCTGGGTCTTAGTGCTCGTCTCTTACTGGTATAATCAACATCTCCCTCTTTCTTTCAGAGTGTCTCCTATGTGTGCGTGTGTGCGTGCATAATTTGACACCAACACACACATACACACACTCTCTCGCCTTTACACCCCCCTCCCCGGCACCGCGCACAATCTCTGCTCTGCTGCGATTCTTTTCAAAGGCAAAGTGCTGGTTAATTTGTTATTTATTTATTTTCTTTACTTTACGGCAATGACTCCATTAGTATGCGCTCACGCGAGTGTCATTAGAGGGATTTCTTTTTTTCTCCGTTAAAACAGTGTTTCTGTTGTGTGTTTGCTTAAAAAGCAAGGTGGGGGAGAGGGAGGAGGAGTTTTTTTACTGTGTAAGACAAGGCGCGGTAAGGGGCTATTTATTTCCACACACACTCACATACACAAATGCACGGCGCCTGCGCRCACAAATGGAAACACTTATCTGTCTGGATTTATTTTTACTTTTTTTAAAGGTGAAGTGCAGTTTAATTAGTTTTATTTTTACTTTATATATTCTATTAATTATATTTATGTATTTTTTGGGGGGCCTGTAGAACATTTAATTTGGTTTATGAGTGTTTTGGAATATGAGCGCCCTTCCGGAAGAGTTATGCTCGTAATCCAAGGTTCCATTGTATTTACTTGTAAAAACATTTGAAAACGTTTATCATTTTCCTGCAACTTCACAATTATGTGCCACTTTGTGTTGGTCTATCACATAAACTCCCAATAAAATACATTTATGTTTATGACGTGACAAAATATGGAAAAGATCAGGGGTACAAATACTTTTGCAAGGCACTGAATACAAATGGACATRTATTTGTAAATTGTTTGTGACCATTTACAAAAGAAATGTTGTATTCTGTATTATTGGACACATTTCAATTATTTTAATAACATTGAAGAAACATTACATATTAAAAAAAATAAGAAACAAAGAAAAAGAAACAAGTCAGCCAAATCAATAATGAAGAAGAAACTTCGTCATATAAGTAGAGGATGTGCTGGTCTGTGTGTATGCTAGCCTCAAACCAAACAGGTGCAAATTGCATTATTGATGTTATTAGACGATCTTCAAAGACTATTTGAAGGGATGATGTTTTCTTCTGTATGCTGGCTTATGTATTGCCATGGTATCTCCCTCTAATGCCGTGCACTATAGGTAATCTGGCTCATTCCTGTGCATGCTACTGGAATCGTTTAAAGATGCTTTGAACAGCAATACTCCCAAGCCTTCTGTATGACATCGTGCATCTTCTTCAATACGTCAGTGGTTACTGGACATCAAAAACCTTGTCACGTAAACATTTCTGGGATGAAGAGGAGAATAAAATTCAATTTACAAGCAAGCGTTATTTTTTATCTCTTCACATTTTGCAGAAATTGGCATATTTTCTTTAAACTTGAACTCATGTCTCTTAGACATTCTGTGCACTAAGATTTTCCAAGATGTCACCGGTGAGGATGCAGTTTTCTCTCCATATTTTGGCCTTTTAAGGTGCTCCTGCTTCACTGGTTGTGCTCCTAAATGATAATCATATCTTGTAGATACAAATCGAAAGTACTCGTGAGAAATTCARCTTTTTTTTGTTGTTGTGCGGTTTCTATTCTGCAAGTGTTTTAGCGAGTGCTGCGAAAGGCAAATCAAATCACCTGTGTCGTGCATGTGTCCAGTAATTTATCAATGATTGATTAGCATTTACCAACATGCTGTATATGTACAGTAAAAATGTTTTTTGTTTGGTTTGGTGTTAAACATTACTTGGGTACTTGGGCTTTAAAGTTTATTAAATAAGGAACGTGTTCCAATATATTTTTAATCTTTACTATGTTTTAATCCAGTTACTCCTTGGAGCAGACTGAACAGTTTCTACACACACTGTTGGACGATGAACCCGTGAGAACTGTAGTAGCATCTGAATCGGCCCCGGACAATAGCGAAAAGGGTAGAACACCTAGCAAAGAGAGGGTAAGAATCACATTCAGTATCTCTAAGCACTTGATAATGATGTTATAATGTTTGTTGTATTGATAAATATTTCTTATTTAATATGTTGAACATTTAACTTCAGCCTTATTGTCATTTATTGTATTTATTTCATCTCTTGTATTTCTTTATATTACGGCACTATGACATCAGGCTATTATATCATCGTCATCGCATGATAGCGGGGATGTCAGAAAGTGCTGATGTCTTAGTGTGTAAAGGGTCCTATTGKTTTTCGAAGAATTAGTTTCCCCCCCACAATCCGGGGGATTTTGGGGATCTTAACATGGTCAAAAACTCATGAAACTTGGCAGACATACCTGAGAGTCTGTGCCTGGGCATGGGAATTTGATACACTCTTCCTAGGGAATTTATACGATCGCCACCAAACCGGGCCTACCTGATCTCAAGACAGTATGATGCAAAATCGAAGAGGCTCCAATTGATGCCTGCTCATCATCTTTTAAACATCAGGGGTAGCTCAGTGGTTAAGGCACTGGACTACGGTTCGGAAGGTCCCAGGTTCAAGTCCCACTACCACCAAGTTGTCCCTGTTGGGCCCTTAACCCTCAACTGCTCAGATGTATAATGAGATAAAAAAAAAACTGTAAGTCGCTCTGGATAAGGGCGTCTGCCAAATGCCTAGATGTAGATGTAAACATGCTCATAATTCAGGAAAGTCGGCAGACAGGTTGGAATCTGCTGCTATTAGGATACCTGAGCGTCCAGGATTTTGCTGCATGGCTCATATACTGTACACTTGCACTTATACTTGTGAAACCCGGTACACGTTTAGACCTCACTGAGCTGAACAGTTTTGGCGTTCCATGTGATGCGCTCTGCTTAACTGTTATTTTGGGTGATTTGCAAAATGCACCCAGTGGAATTTTTGATATACGATGGAATTCATGTGTTCGCCACCAAACCGGGCCTCTGAAGACACTGAGTATGATTTAGGGTCAGCCGTGACGATGCCTTAAACTTGTGCCAAAAAGTGGTTAATAACTTTGTTGTGTGACATCACAGTGAGTGACTTAAACGCAGAACTATGTTAATACCATTATTATTTATGACGCAGGCTTTATTCGAGTAATAAAATGATTAACTGTGTGTTTCATTATGTTCCTTGTCGGTTGCCAGAAACAGAAGACCGAGGTAGACGTGGCACAGTTCCAAGACATAGAAGATCCAGAATACGTAGACTTTCGTACAGAAGCCATGCTGCAGAGACAACGGCAGCAGGAGAGTTTTGATAAAGCCGCCGAAGCCTACAGACAAGGGCGCAAGGACGTCGCCAGCTTCTACGCTCAGCAGGTCTTAACACTATACACACTCTAATGCATTGCCACTGTGATCACAGACTTATGACACTGCTGTGAAATAYTGTAAAATTGGATTTCTACATCACTGTACCACTAACACACTGTTCCGCTGAGACACATACTGTATAAAAAAAAAAAATAAAAAAAAAGGTCACATTTTGTGTGTGCGCGCGCAGGGTCACTTACACGGGCAGAAGATGAAGGAGGCGAACCATCGTGCAGCCGTGCAAATATTTGAACGCGTTAACTCGACACTTCTGCCTCAGAACGTTCTGGATCTGCACGGGCTGCATGTCAACGAGGCTCTGCATCACTTACAGCAGATTCTCACTGAGAAAACAGTGGGTGAGTGAAACACACACACGCTGACACTCAGATCCTCTAACACAAGTAGGTTCACGACTAACTAGGAAAAGTTTGTATTTAAATAGTTTCATGGCGTGAGTCACATCGGCGGGGTTTTTTTCTTTCTTGTTTTTTTTTTTTTATATCGCTGCCTTGATCTTTGCGTTTGTGTAATAGACTTCCTGTTTCCTGTTAGAATGGCAGCAGGGCTTGTGCCGTCCCCAGCTGTCAGTCATCACCGGGAGAGGCAACCGCAGCCAAGGAGGCGTGGCTCGCATTAGACCTGCTGTTCTCGACTACCTCAGGAGCCACCATTACAAGTACACACACACACACACACACACACACACTAAATAGGATGTCGCTTTCAGACTCTGTTCTTGAATAGAATCTCAACCCCTGACCTTCTCTCTTCCTCTCAGGTACACGGAGCCTAAAATGGGTTTGGTGGTCGTCATGTTGCCGTGTGCTGAATATTAGCTGCTGCTGTGAATTGTGAACGACGGGAGATTTCTTCTTTTAGACGCGTTTAAAGATCGAACACATTTTTTTTACGCTTTTTCACTCACACTTGACCTTATGTTCATATTTTTGTGATCTTTCTGTTCTGGCTCATTTTCTTTCTCTTCTCTCTCGCGCTCTCTCTATTTCTCTGTATATATCATACTGGAAACTGTATTTTTTATAAATATTGTAAAAAGCATTTGGTTCATATATCAGCATAGAAAATGTGCCAAAGTTTCAACATACAGTATATTTGATTCTTTCACTGCGATGTTAATGTTAATGTTCACCGTGTGTGTGTGTGTGTGTGTGTGTGTGTG
>QMIH01000901.1:170174-200352 GCA_003987875.1 Clarias batrachus
CACACACACACACACACACACACACACACACGCACACACACACGCACACACACACACACACTATGGGCTATTTGGGAACGCCAATTAGCCTAACCTACATGTCTTTAGACTGTGGGAGGAAACCGGAGAACCCGGAGGAAACCCACCAAGCACGGGGGAACGTGCAAACTTCATGCACACAAAGACGGGAATCGAACCCAGACCCTGGAGGTGCAAGGCGACAGTGCTGACCACTACACATCCCTGGCCACCTTAATAAAAAAATCATATTTGAAATATACAATTTCCATTTTAATTATTACATTTTAATTTAATTTTAATGTAATAAAAGTACATTATTCTATTATTATTGATCAGGTGCTGACCACATACTTATGTGTCTTGATCAAAGATTAAGAACTTTGGACTATTGTGCACCTTTAAGCTGTACTTCTTTACTACCGGACTTCTTTATGATATATTGTCAATCATGTTACTGTATATTGTTATTGTTATTATGTCACAAAACCGAAACCACCAACATTTGATAATTCCTTGTGATTCATTTTGGGCTAATAGTAAATTTCTGTCTTTGTTGACAGGACGAGAGAAATCAGGTGCTGACCACATACTTATGGGTGCGCCAGATCTGGCATGATGCGTACTTACGCTGGGATAAAGATGAGTATGACGGGCTGGAGGTCATCCGCATCCCTAGCGACCTGGTCTGGAGACCTGACATTGTCCTTTACAACAAGTAACAGTTTATATTTATAATATAAGTTTATAAGTAGCTACTACTCGGTAAATATACCGATATTTTGGTAAAGGCCAATCCATCGTAGGGCACACACACATACACACACTCATATGTTCATTCACACACTACAGGAAATTTGGGAACACCAATTAGCCTAATCTGCATGTCTTTGTACTGTGGGAGGAAACTGGAGCACACAGAGGAAACACATCACGCACGGGGGGAACATGCAAACGCAAATAACACAAATAAGTGAACAATTAAATTCCTGCAAAAGAAAAGATGAAAAGTCCTTGCTTATGTTTATTTATATATTAGTGACATAGAAATTAGTAAAATGTTATCTACTGTTTCAGCCTGTAGTCTTTAAAACTCAGCGCATTTTAGCCAATATTTGTTTTGCCGTTTTTTAATAAACATATACAGAGCTCAGGAATGTGCAGTGTAAGGTGACATTATTTTTTATATGATGAACTGAATGTTCATTTTAACTAACTTCCCAAACACGACTGAGCGAATAATTAGGAACTGGGTCCTATAGGCAAAGACGTAGCACAAATGATTATGTGTTTCTATGTTTTTTTTTTTCTTCTGTGACCAAATAATAATAATAATAATAATAATAATAATAATATGCAAATTTTAGAGAGTTTAGAATTTTTGCAATGTCATTCCCATATCCCGGTAATGGTAAAATTTACTTTTTATAAAAGTAATAATAACTTTCGATAATTTTTGACATACCCAAGGACACAGTTTMAAATCTGAGGCTTTCCCATTAACAAACACCAGCAAGTCTTCTATATACTGTAAGCACACATATTTATTTTTTATTGTCATTGAGCTATGTCGTGTTGCTGGCACATATCTGTACCACTTGGGTTTTAAGTATCGTCACCATTCATTTTGTGTCAAAATAAATTCTGTCTTTCAGCCTTTGTGCTGATTGTATATTTCGTGCTTCCAGCTGGCTGCCATTTTTATTTAGCAACACTAAATGCCAGGGAGGTTTGTTGGAAAAGTGGTTTGCACTTTACAGGTTATCAACATACACTGTAAACCCGGATAAGTTGGCAAAACTCAAAAACTTTCAGTTAACCAGTTACATCAAATATTTTTTTTTAGTTTTGAGTTCGTTGTACTCTTTGATATTAATTGTTCTTAACTTGCATTATTGAGTAGCCTAACTCATACTATTTAACAGCAAGTATAATTCTTTTTATATGTGGTAAATCAAATAAATTGTTGTTGGTCTTTCGGCTGCTCCTGGTAACGGGTCGCCGCAGCAGACAATCCGGTCTACACACAAGCTCGGCACAGGTTTTACACCAGATGCCCTGACGCAACCCTCCCATTTTATCTGGGCTTGGGACAGACACTTCATCCAGTTGTTGGGAATCGAACCCGGGCCTTTCACATGGCAGGAGAAACACCTACCACTGAGCCACCAGTGCCCTATTGCCCAATTACTTAAAATATCAAATTTGTTCAGCTAACTTGAAAATGTAATTTCTACAAACTCATAAATACCAAAAAGTTCTAAATACTCATCAAGGTCCATTAATCTGAACTAATTGTAATTATTTAAGTTAACAGTACTCAATATGTTTAATTACTTTGACATTAGGGTTTACAGTGTACAGTACTGTACGCATCAGTGTATGAAGAAAAAAAAATCAGCCAAACAGACAATTTTTTTGTTAAATTTGACTTACATAAACAGGTACACACAACTTTACAAAAAAAACTGACAAATCAGGCCCATAGTTAAAAAAAAAAAAAAGATATACTACTGGAAGGCCTATTTTCTTAGATTCAGTGTTAAAAAAAGGTTTCATTTTATTCAAGCGTTTCATGATCTACATTCATGATTAAGGAATTACCCACATTACCAAACCTTCTTATCAGATTTCCTCACCATACAATTTGCAGTCACACTAGAATCACATAATGCTTTGTGACAATGACAGTTGTTAAAAGCACTATGCAAATAAAGTTTTAATACATTTTAATAATAAGCATTCTTTTAAGCTTTAATATTACATGAAAAACAAACAACTGAGAACATATAAATGCAAAATCTTGGGCTTGCGTGTATATGCTTCCTCTTTCCTTTTTAGCGCTGATGAAGAAGACTCGTCAGGTCCTCCTGACACTAATGTAGTGCTGCGGTACACGGGCGAGATCACATGGGATGCTCCTGCAATCACAAAGAGCAGTTGTGTAGTGGATGTCTCCTACTTCCCTTTCGACAGCCAGCAATGCAACCTTACTTTTGGTTCCTGGACCTACAACGGCAACCAGGTGATGCATACACATTACAAACACAGAGTGCTATTTTTTAAATGTGAAACATAAAATAATGCACTAGAGAATTAAATAAAACAAAACCTTTAGGGCCTGCCAGATAAGAAGAGTGAGCATGGTAATGTTAAGTATGTCTCTTTGTACACACAGTTTCTGAATTTCTAATTAGGAGCATATATTACAACTAGAATAATCCTATTTGGGTACTTTAGATTTGTACTTACAGTATAAACTGCTGCTGCAATCCTTAAGATTGTTCTATGCTCATCCCAGGACTTTTATTTACAATATGTTCATACAGAAAGTGATGAAATTTTGATACTTTGCAAATGGCCACATTTCTATATAAACATCCAGAATCTGCATATCTTGGATCTATGATATCATTCTTCTTCTGCACCATATCACTCTAGGTGGACATCAACATGGGTGGTATGGAGAGCGGTGACCTATCAGACTTTGTGGAGAATGTGGAATGGGAATGTCATGGCATGCCAGCTGTCAGGAACGTAATCATGTATGGCTGCTGTTCGGATCCGTACCCGGACATCACCTATACGGTGCTGCTGAAACGCCGCTCATCATTCTATATCTATAATCTGCTCCTCCCGTGCTTTCTAATCTCCTTCCTGGCTCCACTCGGCTTTTACCTCCCAGCTGACTCTGGAGAGAAGGTTTCACTGGGAGTCACAGTGCTTCTGGCCCTCACTGTCTTCCAGATGATGGTGGCTGAAAGCATGCCACCGTCCGAGAGTGTGCCACTCATCGGTGAGTCTGGGGTGGCGTGGTTGATAAAATATTTATTTATTAACATTATAAACATCTATAGAAGTTTTTCGTTTAAACTGGGTAACATATTAATTTGGTACATCATATTAATTTGCTTATCATTGGTCTTTACAACAGGGGAGAGAGGAAGGACTTCATATTATACTTTTGAATCCTTTGGCGATAGCATACCTAATAACTGATAAATGCTTGCTTGTTGAAATCCATAACCGCAAGCAGATGTATAAGGCGTATTACTATATGTATTTGTGTATATTCTGGTGTGCAGTATAACCCTGAGGCACACCTGCATTAAGAGTGGTAAATTGCCAGGCGCAATTAAACCTTATGATTTTAATAAATGAACAAAGGAGGGATATTTGGAAATGTATAATAAATTAAAGAAAATAAAATACTTAGTGTTTCATGTTTTAAGATGCAGATTAGCCACAGACGATCTTTTAATACTATACTGTATTTTATTGTACTGCATGTCTGTTTCTACACATACTGTAGCATACTATATTATTATTATGCTACACTTAAGTATTATGGTATACTTACAGTAAGCAATATCGCATAAGGAGTGCTGTTGTGCTGGATATCAGCATGGCTGTGATGAGGTGGGAGGCTGAAGGCAGGCAGCACAACAGCATGACCTCAAGTGTTATATTGCTTTTTTAAAACAGTTCCATAAACACTGTTTATTAATCATCATAAATGTTTGTTTATTTAACCAGTTATTTTGCTCCGCCAACACATATCCTAACTAACTGCGACTGGTGGAGCTGAGGACAGACATTTAGTGCATTTAGTGTTGTTAACAGGGGGAAAGTAGTTTTAAATTCTTTGTACTAGTAAAGGTTAGAAGAATAAATCGATTTAGAATATTAGCTACATTAACTTGTGGGTTCAGGGGTTTAATAATAAACCGTTAAATTGAAAGCTAGGGTCTACAATCACTTGTTCCACATGCCAAGAAGTGCACTAGATTAGGGGTTAGAGAGGGATTTGGGATTCAGCCTTGTGTTAAAAGCTGGGTAGCTTTGTAGCCGTCAAACTTTTATAAGATAACATAATGTTAACAGATGTGTTTTCTTGCTGAAAGTGCTTCTGGTTGTAAATATGGGTTTTGGTAGGCACCTGCTCTTTCATCAGTACTAAGCACTGMACTGTAAACCAAAGTAATAAAACACATTGAGTACTGTTAACTTAAACAATTACAATTAGTTCAAATTAATAGACCTTGATGAGTATTTAGAACTTTTTGGTATTTATGAATTTGTAGAAATGACACTTTTCAAGTTAGCTGAACAAGTCTGATATTTTAAGCCACGGTAACCGTCTCCTTAAAGTTGCACCAACTTAAAATCTTTCAGACTAGCGATTTTGTGTCTGACGTCATCAACGCACATGTAAACTGCCCACATTTGTCACGCTCCGGGGTTGTTCGAGGCATAAACGCAGAGGATCCAGATGGTTCAGGGAAACGATATATTTTATTGTAAAACATGTAAACACAAAACAGGGGAATAACGAAACAAATATACTTTAATAAGAAAACGAAACTAAAACACGGATAACAACACGAGACATATTCTTTAAACTTATTGTAACAAATGCAAGACAAGACCTAGAACTCAAACACAACTTATATAATGAAACTAATTACTTACTCGGATCAGGTGGACGCCCACGTCACCTGACCCGAGGTGCACAAACTAGTTACAAACAAAAAGGGTTCTTTGGGCGCTTAGGCGCCCTCTAGAGGTTATCCCTGACAACATTAAATTGTTTTAATCAAGATGATGGATTGGTCTGATTTCACATAATCTTTACAATTCTCAGTGGTAGGTGTTCTGCCTGCCATGCGAAAGGGCCGGGTTCGACTCCTAGCCCCTGGATGAAGTGCCTGTCCCAAGCCCAGATGAAAATGGGAGGGTTGTGAGCCGAAGGGCATCTGGTGTAAAAACTTGTGACAAACCGCTGTGGTGACCCATTACCAGGAGCAGGTGAAAGACCAAAAACAATTTAATTAATTTGCAACAACTGAAAAAAATTGGCTACTCAGTAATGCAAGTAAATAATGATTAATATGAATGAGTACAACAAACTCGACACCCATGCTATCGACCAACAGTTAGTATAATTATTATTAGAACACCTGGGACATGGTGTTATACATATAATTAAATTTCCCAATGCTATTACTATCTATTGGTCTATTATCACTGCTTTTGAAATGCCTGTTGTCCTATCAGATTACTCGGTTAGAAATAACTATACTATACTATACTATACTATACTATACTATACTATACTGTCTTCTACTGTACTGTAATATAATATACTATAAACAATACAGTACTCATCTTAGTAACATATTTAGCCACACTCAGACAAGCCTCACAGATTATTAATGCTTATTTAATGGTTGTCACAGAATAAAATATTATACATGGATGGATAAACACCATTCTTCTCATATACTGTATATTGCCACAGCCGTATGTTGGCTTAACAACATTATTCTCATTAAACATTCCAGTGAGTACATATTAGTATTAGTAGCACTCTTAAGAAGCATTTTAATTGGATATTTATGTTATATACTGAACATCCAGAGCAGTAATGKATCTAACTATTTATTTCCCTATAGATCCAAAGTCAGATGTCACTATTCCTGTTGATCACAACCCAGAATATCCCAAATCCCTCTCTAACCCCTAATCAAGGGCACTACTTGGCATGTGGAACAAGTGATTGTACACTCCAGGGCACTAGCTTTCAATTTAACGCTATATTATTTAACACGTTTTTTGTGAATTAAGTCCCAAAAATATTTTTCTTGCTTAATTTAACATCAAAGTCAACTGGCGTGCATAGCATTCTGGTATGCCACAGGGCACGGTGGTTGGTTAGTCACTTTTTCTTGAAAGGTCTGTTATTGCGGTTTCTATACTAATTCATTTAGTTTTTTACTTTGTCCCTATCTATAGATGGAACATGTTAGATTTTTAGGCTACTTAAAATACATTGCCTTGAATTGTAAAATGTTGTATAATGGGTATTTCTATAACTGGTGTAAAGCATAAGAACACAAAGTATCTGGAGATACTTCTAATTATGTTAATGTGACTGATGCACTGATCTGCTGCATGTTCTTATGTCACAGGTAAATACTACATAGCGACAATGACAATGATAACTGCCTCCACCTCATTGACGATCTTCATCATGAACATTCACTTTTGTGGTGCAGAAGCCAAACCAGTACCCCACTGGGCCAAAGTCCTAATTATTGACTATATGGCGAAGATTTTCTTTGTGTACGAGGTAGGGGAGAACTGCACTACTCCTCAGAGTGAATGTGGTCCAACTTTTGCAGAAGACCCACTGGCTAGTTTGGAAAATTATGACTATTTCTCCAGCAGCCTTTACAGCAGTCAGATATATGACGTGTCTATTAACCGGTATAACAGGTATAGTAACTGTGGCAGAGATTGCCATAATGCCAGAGGTCACCAGTCAAACGGCTACCATTTCAATGCCCTGAACATGGCACACATGCCTCAACAGTTCTCATCAAGACAGAAAACACAACAGCCCAACAACATACACCACATTGGGCGAGATGGCAATGCAGTTAACCCGAAGGAGGAAAAACTAAGACAAAGTGATCTTTCTATCTCTGAAAAACTGAATGGGTACACTTATGAACATGGCACTAGCTATCAGCACAATAATGAGTACACCAAACCATATACAGTGGAAGACTACGGTAAAAAGACTAGCACGGAAAAGTGCACGTGTGTGTGTGCTCAGCACCAGAAAGTGGTGCAGAACATTGAGTACATTGCCAATTGCTTCCGTGAGCAACGGTCCAACCAAGCCAAAGGAGCAGAGTGGAAGAAGGTTGCCAAGGTAATGGACAGGTTTTTCATGTGGGTGTTCTTCATCATGGTCTTTCTCATGAGTATCCTCATCATGGCCAAGRCGTCCTGAAATCTTATGATATGAGATATTGAAGACAGAAGTAATGTAGGCAGTTCCTAAATAGTTTGAATGGAAGAGAATGTAAGATGGATAATGAAAAATGATTATTGGAATAGATACAATATCCCATTGAACTGGTGACAAATGAGTGACCGATTACTGGTGTAAAACGAACCAAAATATTTAAGTTGCCACCTTACAGTTTGGAATTACTGTGTCCTATTGGTTTAGGATCCAACAAAACTCTGATTGATGAATGAATGTATGAATGAAAGTATGAAAAACAAATCATACTATAATCTGTATGTTTTAAAGATATTATATTAAACAAGTATTAAAGTGTATTAATTAAATTGTTTCTTGTCTTTGACTAGATCAGATATAAAAATCTCATTTCTGATCACACACCTATAACTTTATATTTTCAAGGATAAGCTAATTACAGTACACAAATGTGCACACAAATGTACTTTTGCTTTTGTCTGTTTTTTTTTTTTTTTCATTCTGTAAATCCACTCAAAGTAATGTGTCCTTTTAAATCTTAATATAAAGTGTTCAATAGTTAACGAGAAGGCATGTTTCTATGTGTGCGTGAGGAGTAAGACAATCTGTTGGCATGGACACATAAATAATATATAATTACCCTCAAGTGCACACACCTATCAATAATTCATAAGGGTAATTAAAGTATAGTGACAATCCTTTAATTCTGAGAAGAAAAGTGCTTCAAGTACAGAAATACACAAAGATTAAACGCTAAAATACTAAAACTAAAATCACCATGCACTACTCACTCCTTCCTTTGAAAGAGAAAAATTAAGCAGCTTCAACATTAAAATTTCAGTGGCTCTTCTAATTACTGCTGCACAGATCTGCTGACAGTGAGCACGTCAACACTCACACAACTCTCTGTCTCCTGAACTATTCAACCTAATGAAGATCCTATATGTATATACTTCTCATAGGTTAATTGTAATTATTCCCAATTATTCCTAATTTTCAGTCTTTCATTGCTTGTCGTATTTTTTCATTGTTTATTTGGATATTTTAAACCATTACAAAGACAAATTCCTTGTACGTGAAAACCAACTTGGCAATAAATCTGATTCTCATTTCAAAGAAGCATAAAAAAAGGAAAACTGTTTATTCCTCAGTCTCAAGCACAAACACTATCAAAGAGAGAAGCAGCATGGGCATCTATACAAAAATATTTGAATGAATATCTAATTATTTGATTAAATTGATATGTGTATACAAAGATATTTAATACAGTATTTTCTGCACATAAAATTTACTGCAGTGATTTGTTTTATTTTCATTATTATCCATTTATCTTACAAGCGCTGAATATGGAAAGTGAAGTAATGTTTCATGTGGTCTTTGGAGATGTTAATCAGCGTTTACTTGCAAAAAAAAAAAAAACAAGCTTGCAAAGAGACACTATATATATATATTCATATTTACACAAATTTTTCCAGGCTGTTGGTTAGTAAAAACAATGTGTTGCGTTATGTGTACTTTGCAAATATTATAGAATAGTTTACTTCCCAAGCTACCAAAAAACAAACAAACATAATAGTCAACTAAAATCAAATCAATCAATCAATCAACTAATCTGCATTGCTTCGCTTTCCTCGTTCACATTCCTTTTTTTTAAGCCTGAGTTACATCAATAAAGCTAATTTAACATTTAACTGAGTTTTGCATAAAGTCACAGTGTTTGTGTGTCCAGTGAATATCCATGTGAATAACCTTTCAGACCCTTGTCGTTACCAGCAAACAGAAACACCAAAAGCAGATCAGTTCAGTGTTTGGTAATGTGATATTTTAAGACCAGAATCTGTTTCACATTTACATGCTGCTCACAAACACTCATGTTTCAATAGTCCTTTCACTTCAACTGATCTTGTTTGCATGACATGACTGAGTGAGTATAAGGTAACACATGTTACATAAGATGGGACTTTCTATTAAATTTCTTTTTTCCCTTGACACTTATAGCTCTCATATCTAATATGACAGTATATTACGGACAATACACTATATGGTTGATTGTTGATCTGTCTGTTTGTCACACAAGAGAGAGAGATGGGATGAAGAAAAATTTAACTATTAGGCATGCTAATAGTTAAGACAGTGAATGTTGTTGTGTAGTGTCCATAAATTAAAAGCAGGGACTCCGCTAAGACTATAGTACAAAGTGAAGTAACACAGACATCAGGTTGCCCTGGGAAAAGAAGAAGGCATTTGCTCCAACTTCCAAAAAAAAGTGAATGCATGGTGACAGGGGGCAATAGTAACTAAATATCTCAGTTTGCTCAAATGAAATCAGATTTTTATTCACAAAAGTTTTGACAAAGTAAATATTTATTTAGTCTAAACTTAAAGATTAAGGGCAGTGTCTAAGTCCTGAAGACTACCGAATGGTTGTTCCATAACCTGAGATTTGTCCTCTGTTTTTACCTTCCTTACTCAGGGTAGCAAAAAAAAAGAGCATGTTGAAAGCGATATCCAATGGTCAAGGTCAAAAATTGTCAAAATGTTTTTTCTGGGTTTCAGAAGGACAGAATTACTGTATGGCCTTCATCCTGAGAAGAATACAACTTACTGAACTTACTAGAATAGGGAGGGTTAACAGAGCAACAAAGTATTAAAAACTCGAAGGATAATGCTGAACCTTCAGCGTATATGGTTAGAAAAAAAATTGAAGGAATGGCCATGAGAACACAAACAAAAAGTTGCATTATAACAAAAACTCACAGTAGAAGGTTTAATAGTTCCACACACACAATGTAAACTCACAGAATTGGGAAAGAAAATTCAATTTGTTTAGGAGCATACAGATTGGACTGTGGTCTGACGGGGCCATATTGACCCTAATCCAGAATGATGGCCACATCAGGGTAATGAGGGAAGCACATGAAGCGATGCACCCATCATGCATAGTTGCCACTGTACAAGCCTCTGGAGTCTAGAGGTGCCAGGCTAACCATGATGCCTACAAAAAAAACAAACAAACAAACAAAAAAACAGTAGGCGGAGCCACTGTGCTACCATTTACCAGAGATTGAGTGTGCGGTCAACTCACTGCCACTCCTCACGCAGCTCCACTGTTAGTGCAGATATATTATAACCTCACATTATGGCCTAAAAGGTGATGATAACACTCCCTACTGTTACACARTGAAGGATGCCCACTCAACTGGCCACCAGCCACACCAGAGTTTCAGTAGCTATGAGCTCGGCCTGACGTACCCGTTTTTACTGTAGACGATTCTGCCTTCTGTTACAGTCGGGAGAGAAAATCTGACACGCTCAAAGTTGATTATGACACTGCCTACTCCCCACCCGTACAAACACCTCACATCTATATGAACAGCATTCATAACATGAACATAACATGCATATGAACTTGACTATCATCCAATTCTTAATGCATAGGGTTTAATAAGTGTTAGGTTTTAACTGAAGAAGTAGTGTGTCCGAGCTAAGTTTTAAGCTAAGAGAAGAAGAGTTTAACTTGTTGTGTCCGCTGCACCTTGATACACTTACCGGTCCGGGCCCGATCGACCGGGAGAGACAAACACACACACACACACGCAGGCATGATGTCTGAAGATCTCTGGTTTATTCTTAGCAAGGAGAGCACATTTAAACAGTGCTACGTCCTGAATATCAAAAGAACCAGTCATTCACATGTCAATGATAGAGAGAGCCGGAGACAGACAGGAGAGAGGAAATACATTTGCATTCTCCTGATTAAACAAAAGGGTTCGAGCAGACAAGAGCCATTTGGATGTAAACTCATCTGGGTACAGGATATAGAAGGTGTTACCACAGAAGGCGTAAGGAAGCACAGTGAGGGGTCTGTTCTCAGGGCACAGGAATCTGAACTGATTAGATTACAATGTCTTACAATATTATAAAACCTTACAATAAGATGTTGGCCCCATCCCCATTGCACCTAGAACAAATTCACCTCATGCTTTCCACAAGGTTTAGAAGTGTGTTTATGGGAATTTTTGACCACTCTTCCAGAATGTCAGGTGTAATAACTGATCTGTTGCTCTCCTTATCCCAGCTAGTATGAGCTGTGTGATGAAGCATGCTGCACCTGTGTGTCCTGTCTCTGTCTTATAAGCCGTCTGGAATTATGACTGCTTTAACATGGCAATTTACTATCACATATTTTGGAAGCATTGTAGAAAATGCTTAAAGCGTAAGCATCATAATCATTATTTATTAAAAGCGTCAACAAGTGTCGTAACCCCGGATACGGGATAACGACGGCTAAAGACTACAACGGTAACTCAGCGTGAACCAACGTAAATCTCGCGAGACTTCACCGGCTTCCCTCTAACGAAACTACTCGACTTCGTTAAAAAAAAAAAAAATTAAACGAATAATAAAAAAACGTGTTAAATCTGTATTGATACGGAAGAAAATTAAATTTAATCTTTTTCATAATAGGTAATAAATAGCTTTTAGTCTACAGCTTTATCAGACCGACACCAAAAGACAGATGGCATATATATATATATATATATATATATATATTTGCAAATCATGGTTTATTCGAGGTGAATATATGTCAGGTGTATGGTGAATGTAGTATATAAGACTTTAGTGACAGCCTATCGTCTGCTCACCGGAAACAGACGTGGCATATTGACCGGCTCCTGGTCTTTCATGCTGCGTCTGCTCAAGACTYGTTGAATCGACTCTGTTTTTGAATCAGTTCCGATAGAGTCGATTCCACGAGTTGAATTCACAGTGATTTCAAGCTTCATGTCCATGACCCGTGTGTGATGTATGGGTGTTTAAACGCCAACATGAAATGTAGTAAGTGAGCGGAGAGATATTAGCTCAGCCTACATTCACAAGAATCTAATGCTGTCCAATCCTATACCAAATAAAGATGCGGTGAAAATTGATTCAGTTATGAATCACAATTCTTTCGTTTGGTGATTCACATTTTACACACTTATTCCAAAATAGATTCTCACTCACTCACTCACTCACTCACTCATCATCTATACCGCTTAATCCTGTATTCAGGTTCACGGGGGCCTGGAGCCTATCCCAGGAGACTTAGAGCACATGGCAGGGTACAACCTGGACAGGGTGCCAATCCATCGAAGGGCACAGACACATACACTCACTCATTCACACACTACGGGCAATTTGGGAACACCAATTAGCCTAATCTACATGTATTTGGACTGTGGGAGGAAACCGGAGTACCCGGAGGAAACCAAACAAGCACACGGAGAACATGCAAACTCCATGCACACAGAGAAGGGACTCTGGCGGTGCAAGACGACAGCGCTAACCACTACACCACCGTGCCACCCCAAAATAGATTCAAAATATATATATTTTTACGTTTATGATCAATTGGCCAGTGACCTGAATCGCCTGGCTTTCAGTTTGATCCACTAGTGGTGCAACAGAAATGGATTTTTCTGCAGTTACATTATCGACAATTGCACAACACCGATCTGCCTTTTTCTTCAAACTTTGTGAGAAAATTAGTCTGAAACCTACTATTACACACACTTACACAAGTCTGAAACATCACAAGCACAAATTAGTGGAAAGCTTGCAGCCACTTAACGCGCAAGCTCACTGTCAATTTGAGTTTTGAGACTTTGGAGGCAATTGAGGCTATAAACTATTGCCATTTCTTTATAATCCTACAGGTGGCACACTCTGTGCTGAACACATTTACATTCTGTGTGGTAAGAGTGAATTATTTGCTAAGTGTGTTTAGAAATAAAAATTATGGCAAATGATAGAAATACATGCTGCTCAGATAAATGTTAAATTCTTGTATTTGAAGCTGCGTTTGKTTTTGAAATAAGAAAACGAATGTTGTAAGGAACAGGCTTTATTTCATTACAATTAGACTATTAACTATTAGTGTTTAAAGGATTAAAAAGGATTAAAATTGGAACAAAATGAAACATTCTTGGGATCCATGGTGCTAAATCTTGCACGGAATGCAAACAAAAAAAAAACAACAACAAAAACAAACAATATGTAATCTTGCTTCGCTTGAATTTCCACTGATRTAATTAATATTTGAACATCCCCTGGATGTATGTGAGACCGGTTCGGCTCGGATCGTTCACTTGTATGCTGAAAATGCTTTGCAAGCTGAATCTTGCTAAATATCAAAGTGAAATTTAAATACATGAGGCAGGACATTCGTATACAGAGGTACCACTGTACATATAGAATCGCAACATTAATCGAATCAGCAACTAAGTATCGTGATAATATCGTATCTGGAGATTGGGTGCTGATTCCCATCCTTAATTCCAAATATGATTCATTTAGCTGAATCGACTCCCAATGACTCGAATCAGAGAGTCGAGAGTGTCTGTGCACGAATCTTAGCCCTAGCCTGAGTTAGTTAGCTCTATAGCGAGCACTGCTGTTTCATTTTGCATGTGGTCGGGTCTGAGAGTCAGTTACTGGTACAGATAAAGTCTATGTCCTTATCCGTCCCATGTCCCCATAAAGACCGGATAAAGTGGCTAGTCGGAGCTATGCGCTTGTGTGTTGTGTGTGTTTGTGCGCTGCTGCTGCTGTGTATCGGAGCTAACGCAAATCGCGGAGCCTCGCATTTATTAACAGATGAGATCCCCTTCAAAATCAACTGGCCTGGGGAACACTTCACCTTGGTAAAAACGTTTAATCTTTTAAAAATAGCAATGCGGTCAGAACTGTAAAATGCATTTCAAGCTAGCAGAGGCTAACACTAGGACGTATTGCCTTATTTTATATTGTTTCTGTTTGAATCCTGCTGAAACTCATTTACCATTAACGATGTATGTAGCAGACATTATACGCAGACAATGCTTAAAGAATAAAAGTCGCTTTCCATATTAATTCACGCACATTCATTGTGTTTGTGATGCGTTATGGCTAGTTGTGCTCTTAGTTCCGCGTTTGTGGATCACGTGATCGCTTTCACGCGGCACTAGCCAGAACAGAGACATGAATGAGATCTAAACGTGATGCTGATCACCTGCTCTGCTCTCCAAAGCCTTCATCCGGAGCTCTTTATGAAGAAGATGACTTCCTTATTATGACAACGGCAGAAAAGGAGAAATACAAGTGTTTATTGCCTTCTTTGTCTAAAGGAGATGAGGTAAAACTTTTAAAAGTTTAATTCACTAAGTGCAGCCTTTATTCGACACACATACATTACTGCAGCAGACATGTGTAAGAGCCTTGCTCAAGGGCCAAACAGCGGCAACCTGGTGGAGCTGGTGCTTGAACCATTGACCTCAGGACCTAAACATGCTCAGCCACCACCACCCTGGGATAGTATGATTTAAATTCCTAAGTCACTGAAAAGCACAAGCTCTTGTACCCTGGTTCAGGTGTTGGACTACCACCAAGTTGCCACTGTTGGGCCCCTGAGCGAGGCCCTTAATCCTCAGATGTATAATGAGATTAAAATGTATGTCATAAATTATAAATCTGTTCTGTTTGAATATTGTATATTACACAAAGATGCATCTTCTCAAGTTGTCAATGAAACATAAGGCTGATTTTCTGTGTAATTCGGCGATATTTAACATCGGAGCCATGATTTCTTGGGGGTTAAAACTGACATCATCTTCACACTGTGGTTCCCAAACGATAATGGTAGACACTAATTGTTTTGATTGAGACTGCACCATTGGCACAATATTAAACAGCTGCCTGAGTGCAAATGTTGAGTCTTTGTTACTCTTGGATCAAATTGCATGGAATGAAAAATGAACAAACGGCATGATTGTAATATGCATTATTGCGGTTTTGGATATCAGATAGCTGACGAAGTTTCAGAGGAGAGTAAATATTTAACTAATTTACATGCAACTGACATGGGTGAGTTGTTGGGAGTCTTTTCATATTTCTCTACCAGGATTATTTTGGTTTCTGCAAGCTATTGGCCTTAAGTGTGGCTCAGAGGTAGCTCCGTGGTTAAGGCATTGGACTATGGTTCGGAAGGTCCCAGGTACAAATCCCATGACAACGCGATTGCCACTGTTGGGCCTTTGAGCCCTCAACTGTTACAGATATAAGGGCGTCTGCTAAATTCCTAAATGTAATGGTGTGTTATTGCTGATTTTGTGGTGTGTTGTTATTTATTTTAACATGAGGCTACAGACCTGTTTTAATTTTAGTGTATTTAAATATTTGACTCTGTACAAAAAAATCTTGGATGATAAATACCTTGTCTGGCAGGGTAGTTAAATAGTTCTTATAGTTGGATTCATTTAAGTGTCAAAGTAACAAATATGATTAATAATCTCTAGTCTTCAGACTAGGATGGTTCTTTTTATAAATACAGAGTCCCTTATGCTGTCTCATTTTGTCTGTGCTTTTTTTCTACTGATCTTTCTTATTTGATCCCTTTTTCACTTAATAATGCCTGCTTGATCAGGACGATGAGAAGGAGTACACGGGACACAGCCCAGCTGCTCTACTGGYACCATTATTCCAGCAGAGCAGCTGCTCATACAGGGCAAGTTTCACATCTTTGGTTTCGTTATTTATAAAAAAGATACTTTTGATTTTCATTCTGAAACGATTTTCAAAATGTATCATCTAATAAATCCTCTGTTTGTTACAGATTGAATCTTACTGGTCCTATGAGGTGTGCCACGGTAAACATGTGAGGCAGTACCATGAGGAAAAAAAAACTGGTCAGGTATGTTCAACAGTTCCATATTCTCTTTATGGTTTAAACCAGAAGCTACTGTTTATTTTGGATGCCAAGTTACACAATCTTACAGTATAAGGACCTACTGAACCTCATTTATAGAACTAATGCAGCTTTAATGCTGAATTGTCTGTTCTGTGTCTGCAGAAATTGAACATGCAGGAATATTACCTGGGGAACATGGCCAGCAAGTACACAGAGTCTGCGGCAGGTTATTATTATTATTATTATTATTATTATTATTATTATTATTAGACTTTTAAAGGTATGGAGTTTTCATCATTTTCTGCTCCTCAGAATCAGAACCTAGTAAAACAGAAGATGCTGCCAATGAAAGATCACCACCAGACACCAACACTGAGGTATGTGAAGTGCTAATAAATCTCAACCAACTAATTTGTATAGTGCCCTCCACAATTATTGGCACCCCGGTTAAGATGTGTTCCTAGGCCTCTAATCAATTATTATTTTTTTAAAACAATATAGAACCACAATGCAAAAAATGTTAATTAAAGTACAGTTATTCAGTGGGGAAAAAAAAATCCCACATTAAGATTTTTTTACATGAAATTGTGAGTGCCACAATTATTGGCACCCCAAATGTTAATACTTAATACCTCTGACTGTAGTTTTGGGCAAGTTCAGGCGAGTGGCTATTTTCTTGTAGCCATTGCCTGACGTACAGTATGAAGGTCGACACACATCTGCCTTACTTAACTAGTATGTCTTTCCCATGTTGAAGAGTGAATAGGCCTCTGTGTCATGTCATATTTATACTACAGGGAAAGAGGAAATCATGAATTATTAATGAAAAGTTTCTAGATCAACTTGACAAAAATGCTTCAACTAAATTTATTTTATCTGAATTCTTAGGGGTGCCAATAATTGTGGAACATGTGATTTTATATAAAAAAAATCTTTTAGTCGTGTTTTTTTTTCTTTTCCACATGTCCAGTGTGAGATTATGCTTCTGCAATTAAAAAAATCTATTTATTACGAGCCGAAGAACACATCTTAACCAGGGGTGCCAATAATTGTAGAGGGCACTGTATGTGAAAAGATTATTATGATTCCACAGTATTAGTTAGTGTGAGTTATTTGTTTGTGTCTGAATAAATATGAAAACTGCTGTTAAATATTCCAGGTGCCAACAAAGAACATTGAAGGCCAGCTGACGCCGTACTTCCCTTTGGAGATGGGAAATGGGACCCCATGTGTATTGAAACAAAATCAGCCTCGTTCCACCTCTGTACTGTACGTGTGTCACCCAGAAGCAAAACATGAAATCCTGTCCATTGCTGAGGTGACGACCTGCGAATACGAGGTGGTGGTGCTAACGCCGCTGCTCTGTGCTCACCCCAAGTATAGGTATGTACTAAACGCACAGAGCTAATGGCATAACGTATTACAGCTGTGGTGTTCGTTATAAACACGGCTTTGGTTTCTTTCCCATGTCTTAGCATTATGCCTTTGTCTTGTTCTTGTCACAAAATGTTCAGGTTCAAGTCATCGCCAGTGAATGTCATCTTTTGCCAGGCACTGGCAGGTTCTCCATTCAGGCCCCGCAGTCTCTCTAAACGGGACCAGCAGCAGGAGGAGCTTCTTAGGCCACACTTCAGCCCTCCTACTGAACAGGAGGTGATGAACACCACACATGCACATTCATTTCAGGGTGATGATTGATTATAATTTGAGAAGACACTTAAGTCATTATTCAACTTCTCTCATACTTTCCACTTTGTTTTTCACATTAAAGTTTTGCTTGTCTCATTCGTGTCATTTTCGTCTTTAAACACCATGTCACAGACACAGCTGTACAATCTGGATTAATGAAAAAAAAAACAACACATTTTTAGGCAGAACTCTTTATCTCTTTCAGGAGGACACATCACCTGTACGGGAAGAGGCTTTTACCTCTACCCACAAACCCATGGCAGTAGGTGGACACACCCAGGTTACAGTCGGCACTACCCACATATCTCGCCTCACTGATGAGCAGCTCATAAAGGAATTTCTGAGTGGTTCATACTGTCTACATGGGGTGAGGCTTAAATGAGTGTTGTTTAAATGTGTTTCCTTAAGATCTTATGTAAATGTGAAAAAGGGAAATGAAACTAAATGAGTGTTTTATGGTTTTTACCAATATAATGTACCACTCCTGTTTTTTTTTTGTTGTGTCTTGTAAAGCCATGATTCATTCACAACCTTCTAATTTCTGTGTCTGTTTAGGGCGTGGGATGGTGGAAATACGAATTCTGCTATGGAAAACATGTTCATCAATATCATGAGGTGAGAGGAAGTGTTTATAAATACAATGAACATACTGTACCTTACGGACTAGACTACAAACAGTTTGGATCTRGTGCGGTGACAACACTGGGAGACGAATAATCTCGAAAAAATCAAAAATTAGAATCTGGAATTGAATGTAAAAGTGAAACTCGCATAGATTTATTGTGTACAAAGTGAAGCATTTCAAGCAGTTTTTATGTTAGTGATTACAGCTTACACGTCATAAAAATCAATAATCCAGTGTTCCTAAATATTATTAGAATGTTTCACCTAGGGTTTGAGTAAATCAGTTTCTATCATACAGTAGAAATGCCATGTATCAGTCTAACTCCGTATACACCAGAGACTAACTTGACACTTGCCTAGAAGGTTATCACCACTGTCCAACCTATAGAAGGTGCTGTATCGAAGCATATTCATGAAAAGTTAACAGTAGGAGAAAGTGTGTCGGGAAAAGGTGCCTAACCGACGTGGATGACCACAGCCTTAATAAGATTGTCAAGCAAAGCCGATTCAAGAGTTTGGAAGTACTTCACGAGGAGTGAGGCTGGTGGTAGTTCATCAAGAGCCACCATGCACAGACATCTTCTTGAAACCATTTCTAAACCAGAGACAATGTCAGAAGATTCTTATGGAGAAAAAGGACTGGACCAAYGCTCAGGGGTCTAAAGTTCCCTTTTCAGAGTAAAGTAAATTTTGCATTTCATTTGGAAACAATTGATCGCAACTCAACGTCCCAGAGTCTAGAGGAAGAGTGGAGAGGTGCAAGAACAAGTTATTTGGTGATGATTTGCAGTGCCATGTTATCTGCTGGTAGTGCGAAGTCTACATAGCCATCTACCAGGAGATTCGAGAGCACTTCATGCTTCTGTAGGCTGACTAGCTTTATGGARATAGCGGTTACCTTTTCTTTTTTTTTATCAGGAGTCCACAGTGCCAATTTTTGCTAACTGGTTTGCTGATCAATATAGTACTGTACTTGATTGGCCAGCTCACCTGATCCACCTGACCTAGAGGAAGAGGAAACACCAGACCCGACAATACAGACGAGCTGAAGGCTGCTATCAAAGTAACCTGGTCTTCAGTAATGCCTCAGCAGTGCAACAGACTGACTGCCAGATTTATGTTTTCAGAAGGCAGTGTATATGGGGTTTCTATACAGAATCAATATAGTGCACCCTATTTGGACATTCTTATGAAAATATGCATTTTGTTAACATCAGATTAATGATTTTGTCTCATTCACTGTACTGGAGTTTAAAAGCAACAAACTTTGCCCGTGTCAAAATATAAACTGGACTGTGGTCTTCAGTACTGTAGTTTGAAAAGATAATTAAGCTATGCTAATAAGTTCAACACAAGAAAATATCTGCCCGAAAAATGTTCTTTTGCATCCCCAGACATAATATACTTTTTGTGCACTTGATTTCATTTTGTCTCAGGACAAAGAACAGGGGACAAGTATTGTTGTTGTGGGCAATTGGAATCATGCTGAGCATTTAGAGTGGGCCAAGAAGAACGTGGCACGCGCCTACCAGCTGAAAGAAGAAGGAAGCCAGAAAGTGAAGTATGACATCTCTGTATTGATCTTTTATGTATAAATATGGCACCCTGTTGTGTTAAGTAAGGAACAAATAATATAAAAGAAGGGGTGTGAAGTGAAGAAACATAGCCTGCATAGTAGAGTTACTGTTACCACCCAGATGATCATCATATTCCAGTTATGTTCGTTCCTGTTGTCACGTAAGTTATAACAGCTATAAACAGGTTGGCAGTTGCCAGGTTATTCACCCCCCCCCCTCCCCCCCCTCACAGCTTGTCCTGTTCCTGAGCAAACATAGTTACAGGTTTACTTTGACTGTTGCAAAGTGCCTGCAAGGACTCCTTCCAAAAACGGTGAATAAGAATCGGTGATAAGGTGCTGCTTGAAATCTGTAAAAATTTGAATGTTGTGGAAAAGTACATTTTGTATAATAATTTACTTAATAAAGTCAAGCACTTATTATACTGTATTCTAAGTTAATGACACGTAAAGTTAAATATTTTCAGATAACGTTATGGATCGCCAAAGAGAAATTTAAATTTCCTCAGCAGCTGAATTCGTAAAACTAAGATGCAACTTTAATATACCACCCTAGATATACCCTAGCAAATACAACCTCAGTCAAACAACACCATATATACTTGTATATGCCGAAAAAAGACATGGAGGCAATACTAAATACTCCCTTACTGCCTTCACATGATTCAAGACGGTAAGTTGCAGCCAGGAGCTGTTAATCGTCAGCCCTTGATTAGTTGAACATCAGAAGTTGTGCAGAAGTCTATAAAAGCAGAAGGTATTGGAATGGAACTCGGGTATTGGAAGTCCAGAACTCAACCCAATTGAAATGCTGTGGTGGGACCTTAAGAGGGCCGTGCATAAGCCAGTGCCCAAAAACCTAAATAAACTGAAGCAATGCTGTAAAGAGGAATGGGTCAAAATTCTGCACCGAAATTCCGAGAGACTGATTACGTCATATAATAAACAACTACTCCAACTTATTGCCCCTAAAGAGGGATCTACAAGCTATTGAATCATGTGGGAGGTCTTGCCGATGCTTTATACAGTAGGTGAAGGCCATGATGCTGTCCTCCACAACCTCACCTTGGTAGCAGAGTTTGCCTGATCCTCACAGCTGTTTCTGTGCCAGTTAATGACTGTGTTTCATCCTACATAAAGAAATTGATGATCCTTAGCACCTGCTTGGAATAAGTTATTGATTAATCATAATCCTGCAGAATCCCTGACTTTGTGCAAGTGTAAGAATTTATGCTGGGTTGAAACCTAAGGGTAGTCACACCAAATATTGATTTGATTTAGATTTTTCTTGTTTGCTGACCTTAAATTTTTTTTTTTTTAAGCAATCTTATTTTACAGCATTTCTGCCTAAAACTTTTGCACAGTACACCACACACACCTGCATACATGTATACACACTTTCCCCCTACTTAATATTCCACATATTATTCCAGAGTGGTATCCCATTTCTATGGCCATGGAGATGTGTGTGACCTCACAGGGAAGCCACGACAGGTCGTTGTGAAGCTCAAGTAAGCCACTAACGTTTTACAGTAGACGTACAGTAAAATACTTTATTGAAATCAAAACTAATTTTAAATTCTTCCATCTTTTAYGTTCAGGTGTAAGGAATCAGAGTCTCCTCATGCTGTTGTTGTGTATCTTTTGGAACCCCAGACGTGCCAGTATATTCTTGGGGTAAGCAGATGTGAATGTCTAATACTCTGAAATAAAGCCCAATGCTTCGTTTTATCGGCTAAATAAAAAATAGCCACAAGGTTTTGAACTGTGCTTTTCTTCATGTTTCTTTCTTAGGTGGAGTCTCCAGTGATCTGTAAGGTCTTGGACACAGCTGATGAGAATGGCCTTCTCTCCCTCCCTAGTTAGAAAGAAGACACACCAGTGAACTGGCCATGTTTTAGGAAGAGGAATAGCTTTATAATTGAAGTGAAATTTCTGAAGGGAAGTGCAGAGTGCCTGAACACACGATTTCCTCATTATCCCTTTAAGAACAATTTGCTCTAGACTGAGCTCTGGAAGGTTCATTTGTCCTGTGTTACAGCAGGTACAGCAGTTGGCAGTCRTGGCACTGCTTAAATTCCTGATCAGCCGGAGAACATCTCTGATTTTTTTGATTAACTTTTTGGCACATGTTTTTTTTTTTTTTTTTTAAGTTAATGCAATAATGTCTGCAGGGAACTATTTTGTTGTTGTAATGCTTTATTTATTTCTGATAACATGCCTGCTGTTGCAAGCATCGAATTCCATTTTAAGTAAAGCTAAAATCCAAGAATTGAAACAGTTTKTTCATTGGATGTATGGACAGATATATTTCCCTGCAAAAGGAGTGGAATGGTTACATACGACAGCCATCTGAGCATAAAAATGACCAGGCAAATGCAGGAAGAATTCTTACTGTGAGCTTTATTTTGGACTATATATGAACACGTACAATAGACTTCATGTCGATACTACCATGAAATTATGGGAGAATCATTACCATGTGTGCTTACAGTCATACATTATAGTAAGCATTTGTCATTTTTATGTAAACACAACATAACTGGGTTGTGCTTGGGATAACTGTTCAAATATTTAGGGTGTATGTGTGTGTGCACAAAATAATGTAGTTAGTAAACTGTGCTTTAGTTCATGGGTGTTGGCATGGGTTTTTAAAACTGTGATATTTTTGATTTAGGACAGAATGCCATTGTCCAATTCAGCAACACTACTTGAGCAAATAAAGAATGAATATGGTTTGGTTATAATTGATTTGCATAGCATTTAACGTTCTTAGAACAATGTTTAACACGGGTATACACAGACATGCTCATTTGATCCTCCAATTTATAAAACTTGGGAACAAAATTTGTCTTCTGATTTAACAACCTAGTGGCCATTCATCGGAAAGATACAGGATATAATGGCAGTAAATTGAGGCTGACCATCATTTTGGCCTAGGCTATATTGCTGCAGGAGAGCTGCAGACTTCACTTCCACAGGACTGTACTGTTCAGAAAGGAAATGCTTTAAATCTCTCTGTTGCATTATGATAGGCGCTCATACAGAATGCAAAATGCATATTTTCTTGAGTTAAAAAATCAACAGGTGGATTTTGAGGGGCATTTTGCTGGCATGCTTTCGTATCAAGCTACAAGCTGACAAATATTTATTTTTAAATGATTTTTTTCTCATCGTGAATGATGTTTCTTCGTCACTATGCATTTTTAATTGGCCTTGCTGTTTCCTCTGAAGCTGCAAACATACTGTATCTGTTCACACTCTGCATTCAAGTAACCGGTGATGATGTAATGCTCATACTTGGTAATTTTCTAATCAAACAGGATATCTGAACCCTTGAACGCAACAGAAACCAAAAAACTAATAAAAAAAAGCACATGGTTGAAAGTAGACCTGTGAGTAAGGGCTGTCTGTTTTGCGGCAATAACTGGAGAGTAAGTTTGTTCATGTGCACTTTGGGGCTAAAATTGGGCAGAACCCATTCAGTGTCCATCTGAGCTTCGAGGGGTTTTCTTAAAAGTCACCTTTATCATATGAGAAAATAATTCTGTCCTGAAGCTACTGGTTTCTTGCAGATTGACTCTGCTTTATCCAACAGGAAACAAGGGATCACTGATTTCTACTGGTTTGATGATGAAACCAGACATCATAGTCACCACATCCCAACGCAGTCAAACACCTATGGGAAACACTTAAGCACTGTGTTTGACAGAAAATCAAAAAGAAAAAAAAGGAACAATTTTACCTCGTGGAAACAACTGCTTTTAAACAGGTTTATTTAAAATGAACATTAGTGTCTGTGTTGGTAAATCATCAAATTAGCATGTTCTGATTGTTTTAATMTCACTTGGACGTATGTAAGATGTTTGACGCTACTTGGCACTTAAATTGTAGCTCTCCAGGTTTTATGGTTAATACGCAGACACAAACTATACTTTCACTTGCACTATGAAGGTATTAAATGTCTAATGTTGGGTGTGTAACAAATCTACAACATTTGAGGACTGAACGTTTTCATGATGTCACGTTATACTGATGGGCCCCACGCAACAAACTTCTAGTGTGCTCCAATCCTTCCCTCACCGGGACAATATGTAGTGAAGTCAACATAAGCAAAATACAGTTGCAAAACATTTAGTGCGACATTAAATRTATAACAACATTTTCTTAAAGAAAAGATGTTTGAACCATTTTATCAAAAACTCCATGCCAGTGTAAAAATAGAATATCCTTGAATCAGTGAACATCAATAACACTGTGGMTAGTCTTAGAATTAGCAGCAACTCTGTTTAAACGTGCACAGCCTCTCAAAGTCCAGCACTGATAAAAACAGAAATAAACAAGGTATACTCTTCTATATATTGTGTACAAATTGCCATTCCACTGCTCCCATCATGTTTAGAAGTACAGCATTCATACTGAGGGCGCAGGGATCTGATGAGCTGAGGTACTGTCAAAGTCCTGCAGTGCCTCCTGGTGGATGTGATAATGCATGGCCGCGAAGCTCTTAACAAAGCCTGTGGCCTGCGARTTCACTGGTTTCAGACTATTGGGAGAACTGGGTCCAGCAGAGGGGCTGCTATTGTAGATGCTATAGTAGGGCTCTATGCGAGTGTTGATTGGTGTGGATGTGCTAGGAGCATGGGATTTACATTTATCGGTTGTGGCACGCATACTAGGCACGCTTTCCCGAGAGTGGCTAGGACCACATGCCTGGTCTACCAGCCTCCTCTGTGGTTTTGGTGAGAGCATGTAGGCTGAGTTGGTTTCATGGTGTGAGGACTTATTACGGTTTACCTCCAAGTTTCCCTTGCCCATAGCATGCAGACGAGTCTTATGCTTGCAGCAGAAGGAGCCGAATGCCAGCCATTGGAGGAAACAGAGTACACGACGTCGCAGACCGGCACTGTTCCTGGAGTAAACAAATGGGTTTATGCCAGACTTCAGAAATATCAGAGCAAATCCACACAGCTCAAACTGGTAGTGAATGAAGCTGTTCTCTGGTGACAAAACATCCTGTGCCAAAGCCACACCCATGGGCAGGCAGCAAATAAGCACGGATATGACTATGACCACACATGTCACTATTGCCTTGGAATCCTTGGCGGTGGACAGGTTAGAAACCAACTGACAGCACGTAGCATGTGTGGCAGCCTTGGGTACCAGGGGACGACTGCTAGTCTTTGTAAAAGGGTGTGTCTGAACATGCTGTAGCTTGTTATATGTCTGATTACGGTAGAGTGAGGGCACCTGGACAGCACACTGTATGCCCTCAAATCCAGCAGCAATGAAGGCTGGAGGTGCAGCTGGAGGTCGTGTGGCGCTGACCATGATAACAGAACACTTCCGCACCATGGAATTCTTCCGCAGGGTCTGCGCTATCATAAGATACGACATGGACACCACACCCACGCAAAAAGCAAAATCAGCAAGGTAGACATACAGCACCACCTTCGACTGATTTTCTGTGAGACCAAAGTGAGGCAGACAGGGACCAGCGCTCCTGGGGTAGGCTCTTAAGGTAACCAAGGCTGCCAGGGTGAAGCTTGAAGCCCACAATAAGGCAGTAAGGGACAACGTGCATGGGAATGAGGCTGCATGGTTCGGCTGCTGGCCCAGTACCATGCGCAACCGATGCAGGGCAATGACTGCCACCGTTTCCAAAGACATGATGATGAAACCTGAGCTGGTGAGATGAAAGGCAAAGCAGAAGCCCTTTGAAACACCACCTCCACCGTCCCCAACGTCCAGGAAAATAATGAGCGCAAACATGGGCGCGGTAACGCAACAGATGAAGAGGTCACAGAAGGACAGGTTCAGGATCATGAAGTCGAAGTTGGTACGGAGCTTGCGGACCGCCGGGTCAAAGAAAGACAGGAACACCACCAGGTTGCCATAAGAACCGAGGAGGAAGATGAAGATGAGGAGAATAGAGCACGACGCCAGGGTGGCTGTATGGATCAAGGCCCAGCCGCTGACAGGAGTCKGTCCGAGAGAGCTGTTGGAGGCTGGGCTCCTGGCGAAATCGGCCAGGTCTAAAGGCCAAGCAGTGCTGTTCATGGTACAAATGGAGTATCGCAGCCTTAGACGACTTCGCCCATTGTGCAGCAATCCCCCAGTGTGATTTCTCCTGAAGTACTGACAACAGAAAAAACAGAAAAGCATGAATATTCTATATGATCTCTGTTAATATTAATACTGCTAATATATATTTAAAAAAAATAATCTGAGGAAAGAAGATTCATACTGGTTATGGATTATTTACAGATGTGCGCATAAACGATCAAATATGTCGCGTGTTAATGTTAGTCAGAGTGTGGTGTAATATTCGACAATCTGCACTGGAAAGGCATGTCGATGATATTGTACTGCGCGAACAGGCCGTTTCATAGCGAGAAAACCCGACAATCAGCGCCTCTGCATCTGWTAATACAGTGTCTACATGAAGCCCGGAAATATGCGGTTTTTTTYCCCCCCCTCCATCCTTGACAAAAATGTTCAGCTCACATGCTTTACCCAATTCTATCCAATAACGCCGTACTGAGATGTGTATTGCTTCTTTGAGCAGCGCGGTGATTTTTCTTTGATCTCGTCAATAATAAAAAAACAATAATGATGTACATACGCGGGAAAATGCTCTTACCCCATTTCACTGCGATCTCCCATTTTGATCATCTGTACAGTTGCCAGTAAAACAGCCTCCCTTGTTATCTTGCTAATAGGAAATAATCACTGAATCACGCGCGAGGTAGCGGAATAAAATGACTGATAGAGCTGCAGCGCAGCGCGCGCGCGCGCGGCAGAGGCAGAGGCAGCGCTCGCGGATTGGAGCAGAGAACGCAGCGTGTGCGCGCGCCCGTGAGGAAACCGCCAGGGAGACAGAATCAGGATGGGAAACTGTTTACTGTTCACGTGTATTTACATCCCGGTAGCATCCACATTAGCCGTATTCGACGCGGACATTGACAAGATGGTGTCTTACTATATCAGAAGGGAAAGCAGGAAAACATCTGCTCATAGTCATTTCTAAACAGAGACGTGGAGGAGGATTTTGGTTTTGAAACCCCCCTGAAATGCTCTTAAAATGCACCGTGTGTTAGGTTTTAAATGAAGAAGTAGTGTGTCCAAGCTAAGTTTTAAGCTAAGAGAAGAAGAGTTTAACTTGTGTCCGCTGCACCTTGATACACCAGGCCTGATCGACCGGGAGAGACAAACACACACACACACACACACACACACACACACACACACACACACACACACACACACACACACACACACACGCAGGCATGATGTCTGAAGATCTCTGGTTTATTCTTAGCAAGGAGAGCACATTTAAACAGTGCTACGTCCTGAACATCAAAAGAACCAGTCATTCACATGTCAGTGATAGAGAGAGCCGGAGACAGACAGGAGAGAGGAAATACATTTGCATTCTCCTGATTAAACTAAAGGGTTCTAGCAGACAAGAGCCATTTGGATGTATATTCGTCTGGGTACAGGATATAGAAGGTGTTACCACAGAAGGCGTAAGGAAGCGCAGTGAGGGGTCTGTTCTCAGGGCACAGGGCATTATAAAACCTTACACCGTGGTACAGTATAAACCAGTATGTCACTGCGGCCTAGTGGTTAGCACTGTCGCCTTGCACCTCCAGGGTCTGGGTTCAATTCCCTCCTCAGGGTCTGTGTTCATGTTCTCACTGTTCTTGGTGGGTTTCCTCTGGGTACTCCGGTTTCCACGCAATGCACCCCAAACCCCAGCCACAGAATGCAGTGCCGGTCATAGCTTTGATAAAGATAGGAGGGTTAAATCCTGTGTCAAAGTTGCGTGTGGATCGGATGGTCCTCTGTGGACAAGAGCAGACGAAAGACTAACAACAGCTCCAGTTTCCTCCCAAAGTCCAAAGACATGCACATTAGGCTAAGCATATGTTACCATTCCACCTCACTGACCGCCCAGGGATTTCTAATCACCTTCTCCCACTGAAATTATAAACCACATAAATTCCACTCATGGCAGCACAGTGATGTATTGGTTAGCACCKTCACCTTGCACCTCTAGGGTCCACGTTTGGTTCCTGCCTCAGGTGCTTGGTGGGTTTTCCTCCGGGTACTCCGATTTCCTCCCACAGTTCAAAGACATACAGGTAAATTGCCCTGTAATGTGAATGCGTGTATGAATGTTGACTGGGGGAACTGTAGTTAAGCCAGCCAATCTCCCTGAAAACGTGGTTAAGCTTACTGCAGAAGTGTGTATAGGGGAGACCAGGTATGGTCATATCATGGTTACTGTTGTATCACAACCATTTTCACCAATCAGTGATCAAATAGTAGTCATATGATTGAAAGAATTTAGTGTTCAACAGTTTCCTTCCCACATGATGAATGTCACATCTGGAAACAGACACATGTAAATTCTGTAGAGTGTTTGCAGCCACGTGACCAGATGCTGCCATTCCATGACACTGAYGGTCCAGGGATTTCTAACCACCTTTTCCACACTGAAATCATACACCACATAAATTCCACTCATGGCAGCATGGTGCTGTAGGGTTTAGCACTCTTGCCATATGCTGCCATTCCACGACACTGACGGTCCAGAGATTTCCAACCACCTTTTCCATACTGAAATGATAAACCACATAAATTCCACTCATGGCACAGTGGCTTAGTGGTTAGCCTTGCACCTCCAGGGTCTGGGTTCAGTTCCTGCCTCGGGGTTTGAGTCCATGGTGTTTGCATGTTCTCCCCGTGCTTGGTGGATTTCCTCTAGGTACCCTAGTTTCCTCCCACAGTCCAAAGATGCAGATTAGGTTAACTGGTGTTCCCAAATTGCATGTAGTGTAAATGAGCATGTGAGTTTGTGTATGTATAGTATGTGTGTGCCCTGTGATGGATTGGCACCCCATCCAGAGTGTACTCTGCCTTGTGCCCTATGTCCCCTGGTAAACTGTAGGCTCCAGGCCCCCAGTACAGCAACTCTATAGGATAAAGTGATATAGATTATGAGTAAGTGATTTATCAATTTCACTTAAAAGCAGAGATGTGAATCCAAACCTTGTAGATTTAACTTATCAAACTCCTACATTGAGCCACAGGTGCTGTTTTCCTGCCTGAATTGTTTGGCAGGTTTAGAGGGGTTAACCTTTTTATTATGGCTCATTCAGTTATGAAATGCTAAAAGGGAAAAATATTTAGTTATACACTTTTTAAAAATTCTGTAAAATAAACAAATAAAGTGCTGTGAAATCTTGACCCTGAAAATTTTTAAATAGAAAACAAGTGGAAGAGTATTTCATTTACAGTAATTTTTAGTAATATATTTAAAGAAATATTATGTTAATCATATTTTTTAGTATAATGTACATATTTAAACACAATTAAATACAGAAAAGACTTAATGCTGTGTATGTGTGTATGGCCTGTGATGAATGGGCACCAGGTCCAGGGTAAATCCCACCTTGTGACCTGTGTAAGGTCTTGCAATTTTATTTATTTATTTATTTATTTATTTATACAAATTCTTATGTTATATATCACAGATAAGGTTAAGTACAGTCACTCACTCATCGTCTATACCAGGTGAGGTGCACACACATACACTCACTCACACACTACGTGCAATTTCACACAAACTTTCGGGCATGTCTTTAGACTGTGGGAGGAAACCTGAGTACCCAGAGGAAACCCACCAAGCACAGGGAGAACATGCCATCTCCATGCATACAGAGACAGGAATCGAGCCTGGTCGGGAAATTAAATCCGCACC